>JAIUCV010000347.1:600000-884992 GCA_026724425.1 Erythrophleum ivorense
CTATGTAAAAAACTTTTACTGACGATCCGGGTTGGTATTGCCACTAAAGGATTTTAGTGGCGACTATATCACTACGAAAACATTTTAGTTGTGACTTGTTATATCGCCACTAAAGGTTTTCAGTGGTAACATTATCGTTTCGCCACTAAAAGGTTTGGCACTTAATTTTTAAATATTTTAAAAATTAAGGCCAAAACTTTTAGTTTTAGTGACGCCACTTTATGTGTCACTGAAGTGTTTTTTTAGTGGCAACTTATTATTGGCGTCACTAAAAAATGTTTTAGTGGCGACAGTAGTAGGTCGCCACTAAATTTTTTGCGCCAAATCTTTAGAATATTAAAAGAAGTTGCTCCAGATCTTTTAGTGACGACATATGGTCGTCACTAAAGGATCTTTTAGCAGCGACCTAGTCTTTTCACCACTAAAAGTCAACTCCTATCTTTGTTTATATTTATATATAAAGACAATAATGTAACAAAAAATTATATATGACATACATATGTAAGAAAAAATAAAACTAATATATATTATTTATAAGTATAAGTATATTTTAAAATTGGTTAGGTTTTTTTAATTTCAATCTTAACATTTTCTTATTTATTATTGCTAAGCTTTTTTTTTTGTATGATAGTGGAAGTTTAATATAATTTAGGAATAATAGAAGTTGAATGTTAAGTATTTTTAAAATTCAAATAAGGGTAAATTTTATTTTTCAATAAAAGAATGACTTAAGCATTAATAAAAATTTTAAATTAGTTAATAATGTTAAAAATTAATAAGAAATTTAATTTTTAATCATGGGTAATTTTTTTAAATATTAAGAAGAAATTTATATCAATTAACAGTGGAATAAGTAATAATAAAATAATTTTTTTTTTATATATAGCATGAATAATGAGATATAAAAATTTGAAAAATATAACATACTTCTATTAAAAAAATATAACAACAATAAAATAATAAGAAAAAAATAACAAATAAGTAAAACAATAGCATAAAGTCGTGTTTGAAGGAGCAAAATAATAAAGTCAAATTAATGAGATAATGAAAAAAATGAAGGAAAAAAAACCTTAGACTTTCCATTTCAATCATGGCTTCTGGCAGTAGCAAGATGAGAAAATGATAAATGACATTCTCTAGATTGGGAAGTGTTTTTAGTAGATGTCAAATTATTATCAAGCTTTACAAAACCTAACTAGAAATAAACTTATTTTTTTTTATTAACCTTCCCATCCTAACTAGTAGTCTCACTTCAAACTTTACCAAGTAATAACTTAGTTATAAATAGTTGTTAGAAAAAATAAAAAGAAAATTATAAATTAAAATTTTAATTATAAGGTGTTAAGTGATCAATGAGACCTACAGATGCAAAGAAAAAAAAAATTATATGCACATATCCCTAAAGGTTAAGAATTAGAATTTCATCTGTATAATGAGCCCATATGTTTCCTTCCTCCACTAATCCGCTCTTCTTCGAAAGTTCATTAAATGAAGGTTTAATCTTTTGGACTTGTGGTTCTACACCTTTCTTTGCCAAGATGATGCTCTCTTTAGAGGAAGCCCTTAAATTTCATTTAGGGTTTGATTTTCCATTGATGTGTATACAGTTTGTAAGATAAGTGAATAGCTTCCTAGAAAAAATTTGTAGTAGCTAAGTAGAAAAAGAAAGAGTATATGAGAATGCTTAGTAGAGTTTGATTGGGAATTAAAAGCATATATTTAATAAGTCAAATACTTTCACTCTCTTATACTTATCTTTATCAATAATCATTATTTTTATCAATTAATTATAAAAACTTAATAATTTATTATTATTATTATTATTATATTAAAATAATAATAATAATAATAAATTATCGATGATTAAAATTTAAGCATCAAAGCCAACTGAAAAAAGAATATTGAATTTTTAAAACTCAACTAATTCTTGTTTACTCTTCCCATGTACCACATGTACCAATATAAAATTAAAGAGTTTATATTAAATAAAATTGTTGTCATCAAATGATAATTTTTTTTTGGGTAGACTAGATATATGTATATATCGTTGACATTTAATCATAATTTAAATAAAGAATAAGGTTTTAAAAAACATTTGTTAGAAGCAAATATGAACTTTAATATTGTTTCAAAAAAATTGTGACGTGCAAAAATTTCAAAAGAAAAAATTAATAATATAATTGTAAATTATAACAAATCCACATATTCTTATTGAAAAATTTAATAATAGACATATATAGAAGTTTACAAAATTAATCCTTTTTCTTGAAAAAATGTTAATGTACGTAAAAATAATTTTTATTATATATTTGATTTATAATAGTTAACTATTATAAATTAAATGAATCAACAATCAAAAGTAAAAAATAAACTAAATAGATAATTTTATTTTATTATTTAATTCATAAAAAGCTAAAGTATATAAAATTTAGTTTCTACTTATATGTATTAAATTGTTTAAGATTTTGTGATAATTAAATGTACATTTTAATTAGAAACAATTGTAAAAAAAAAAAATTTCATAACACATCATAAAACATAACTTCTAATTAACCTTCTCATCCTATCTAGTAATTTCATTTCAAACTTTGCTTCTTGATAACTTAGTTTTTAAGCATTGTCAGAAAAAACTAAAAAAATTATAAATTAAATTTTTAATTATAAATTATTAAGTAATCAATGAGACCTAGAGACAAAAAGGGAAAAAGATATTGTATTCACCATATGCACATATCCTTGAGGGTTAAGAATTAACATTTTATCTGTATGATAGGCCCATATATTTCCTTCCTCCATTAATCTTTTCTTCTTCGAAACTTCATTAAATGAAGGTATAACCTTTTAGACTTGTGATTTTACACTTTTCTTTGCCCAAGATGATGCTCTTTTTAGAGGAAGACCCTAAATTTCATTTAGGGTTAGAATTTACATTGATATGTATACAAGTTTGAGTGGTAAGTGAATAGCTTCCTAGAAAAAATTTGTAGTAGCTAAGTAGAAAAAGAAGAAAGAATATATGAAAATGTCTACAAGAGTTTGATTAGCAATTAAAAAGATATCTTTAATAAGTCAAATACTTTTTGTCTCTTTTACTTATCTCTATCAATAATCATTATCTCTATCAATTATTTAAAAAAAATTAATAATTTATAATAATAATAATAATTGGTAATTATATTAAACAAATAACAATGAAATATTGATGATTGAAATTTAAACATTAAAGCCAATCAGAAAAAAGTATTGAATTTTTAAAACTCAATTGATTCTTGTTTTACTCCCCACATGTACCAATATATTAGCAACATAATATTATAAAATTAAAGAGTTTATATTAAATGATATTGTTGTCATCAAATGATAATTTTTTTTTGGGTAGACTAGATATATGTATATATTGTTGACATTTAATCATAATTTAAATAAAGAATAAGGTTTTAAAAAAATATTTGGCAGAAGCAAATATGAACTTTAATATTGTTTCAAAAAAATTGTGATATGCGAAAATTTCAGGAGAAAAAATTAATAATATAATTGTAAATTATAACAAATCCATATATTCTTATTGAAAAATTTAATAATAGACATATATAGAAGTTTATAAAATTAATCCTTTTTCTTGAAAAAATGTTAATGTACATAAAAATCATTTTTATTATATATTTGATTTATAATAGTTAAATAAATTAAATGAATCTTCAATCAAAAGTAAAAAATGGACTAATTATTGTATTCGTAAATAATATTTTTACACGATTTGATAACATTGTTCTCTAGTATTGTTTGGGGGTATAAATATTCTCCCAAACAACATTTAAACTTGGTGGTATAGCACTATAGCCATCTAATTTGAAGCAAAAAGTGTCTAGAAAAATTTAAATTCTCCATCAACATCTATTATTTCTAAGTTGATCCAGGACATCCACAAAATAATTACGTAGCATTCAGTTGAAGAAAAATAAAAAAAGTAAAAGTAAATATTAAAAAAATTTGCATACACAATTTTATTTTTTTATATCACTTCGTCTTTCACTTTCAAAGACTGATTATAAAAGATTTAATTTATATTGCTTCAGCCTTAATGCTATAGGAAACAAATACTATTAGTAAGTATTTAGAAAAGCAAATATATTACACATCCCCTTTTTATTTTGTGTTATTTATAAGTTTTTAATTTTGGTTAAAAAATGGAATAATTTACTAAATAATTACTCTTTAGGACTTAGATTCTTCAACTCTTCTTCTTTAGCCGCCTGAGCCCGTCTACCTTCTGAAGCCCTAAGCTCTCCTTTTCCCAGCCAATGAGGCAACCTCCTTTTCCGGCGAGAGCAACGACAACAACAATGCTGACAATGATCAACCTCCCCTTTCTCTGGTAATGATTTCGCTGATTTATTAGTTGTTCCTCTTTCTTAGTTATAAATTGTTCTTCATCCTTTCTTCATTTTGTGCCAGTAGCATTGCAAGATCTCCTTCACTTGTAGTGTTCCTTTCATTGTGTATCTACTAGGTAGCATTACTCTTTAGCCATTTTAGAGTCAAATGAAGTTGTTGGATTTTGGAGTAAGATCTATGCTTTTAGGGTCTGTATCATAGGACAAATAGACTAGGATATTTGGGTTCATAGAAATTAAGGAGAGCAGGAGGTTAAATTTCTTAACCCTTCCTTGGGTAATTTCTTGGATTTTTGATTTTCTTAGGTGAATTTGAACTATAGGGTGTTAATGATGCCTTATAACATAGGACTTTTATGATTAGTTTTTGAGTAAATGGCTATCTACCTGGGTGTTTTAGCAAGTCTTTGGGAAAAGCTATTTAAGTTTTAACACTGTGATAATTCCTTTCCAACATTTATTTTATTTAGTTCTTCTAACAGTGGCATGATCGTGGCTTTTCCTAATACCAGTACACTTGTTCTTTTTCTGTTATATTGTATTTGGTCTTCTGGTATGTAATGGAACCTAAACAAGATCTTGTATAATTAATCAGACAAAACTACAATATCCTTGCTCAATTAAGGAAAAATGGAATAAGATAGCAGCAGATTACAGGCTTAACAAAAGCAAGAAGAAAATGAAAATAAACAAGAGAAAGAAAAAGGTTCTCTAATATTCAAGAGACTAGAGGCTCTCCTAAGCTAAAAGCTTCCAAATGATTTTCCTTACCCCTCTCTGGACACCTCTCTTTCCCTTATAACCAACTCACACACACTAACATCCTTGCTCTCTTTTTCTTTGCTGTCACTAAATGATAGAAGTAGTTATCCTTTAGATGCCACCTCACCCAATGGGTCTTTATCCCTTTCTTCCTAGCATAGACCTTTCCCTACTTATGGGCCTTTATAGTTTTATTCCTCCTCTCATAAATTGGGCCTCCAAAGTTACGGGGTCTATCATTTCCCTCCCCATCAAATTTCACCTTGTCCTCAAGGTGGAAATTAAAAATTGAGGTTGATGGCTTTTTAACGATAGAACTTTGTGCTTGTTGCACCAAAGAATCAAAACAATCATCTTTTAGCTTATCATGAAAACTAATAGCAATAGTGCGAACAGAACTTAGTCCCAGTTCATTTTGCCAGACCAAAATTCTCTCCCCATAGATGGACTTAACTCTACCATAAACATCTTCCCAATATACTAGTCTTTCACAACCATTAAATCTCTAGGTCAAAATGAGAGAAAATGAGGTTGCAAAAATTTCTCCAGAACTATTAATGCTAGCTCTAAATAAGTGAATATTGTACCCTTCATTTGAAACTTCTAGAAGTTTAAGGAACGGAACTTAGTTATTCCATGGTTCAAGTCCTCCATTTAGTGTTACACGTATATGTAATCCAGGCACTAGATATAACTTCTGTAAATGGGTCTTTATCCCTTTTCTTCCTAGCGTAGACCTTTCCCCACTTATGGGCCTTTATAGTTCCATTCCTCCTCTCATAAACTGGGCCTCCAAAGCTGCGGGGTCTATCAGTATGTGATTTGTTTTGTACTGGCTTTAAAGTTTTAGGAAGATGTTGAGAAATAGCCTTTTATTTAAATTCAGAGACATTTTCATTTTCAAATGTTAACAATACACTCCTTATAATCAAGTAATATTAGAGGGATAGTAGTTTTCAGATTCAATTAGGAGAATCAGACATAATAAATGTAAAGCTATTCACATAGTAATATCGTAGGGATATTGTTTGTGCTCTACATTTATAATACATTGGAGCAGTTGAACTTCCCTGACCATAAAATGGGAATGATTTACCATTTCTCAAATACTCTATCATTGAGTTATCACCTTTATTCTATTTTTCTGATTAAACATCATTGGGAATGATCTACCCTTGCAAAGTTACAGTGGAGTGAGAGGGTAGAACAAGTGTGTCATAGGATAATTAGAAGATGAAGTTTAAATAAAAATTCATTGTAGACCTTAATGAGAGATCCCCTATTTATCAGAAGCTAGTCACTTGCAAAGATTCTTTACCATACTCTGTCTTGGAAGTGCCTATAACAAACATTAACAAGATGAAAATTATTGGTTCTGACCATTATCTTACTTCTGTTTTGTTTTATTTTCCTCCTAATTTCTATTGCTTTGAAGGAGAAATGAAGATTCCGTATAGTGAACATGGAGTGATTGATGTATGAGGCTTTTGTTTTAAATTTTGACTTTTTTATAGGCATGGATGATTAACACATGGTGCTATGACAACAAATGTTAATTGCACAATATATCAAAGAGATAGAACTAAGTTACGCTGACACAATTGAAAAGAAACATAAAAGGATCTTTGTTAAGGTTTTTAATTTAATTAAGGACAGAATTTATGTTAACTTCTTTATATGTTTATTATAAAATTTTTAATAAAGATATGTGGATTTTTTTATAATTTAAAATTATATTATTAAATGTTTCCCTAGAGATTTTCACACATTACAATTAACTGGAAACATTTAATAGTTGCAAGTAATGTTTAGCCTTTTGCAAAAATGTGGAAGGAAACATTCTCTGTCAAATATCCCTCTTTAATTTACTATTCATTATTGTAAAAATTTAATAATTCAATTTTTTAGAAATGTTATATTATTTTTAAATTAAATAAAATTATTATTTAAATTATTTTAAAAAATTTATAATACAATCTCTTAAATATTTTGGCATGAGACAGTGAAGAATTTCTAGCCTTGGACATCATCAATTATTTTTGTGAATAATAGAATGAAATCAGTCCTATATATTGAAGTTCATATATGCTACTAACAATTTTATTTTAAATCAAAATAATTTATTCTTTCTTTAAATTATTATTAGATGTCAACAATATATATATAGTCTGCCTAAAAAAAGAAAAACCATTTGATTACAAAAATTTTATTTAATATAAACTCTTTAATTTCATAACATAAAATGATTTTTTTTGTTCTTTTAAATATAGTTTAATTACTGTTATCTAATGATAGCATATTAAAATTTCTGGCAGCTATGCACGCAATTGACCCACTTGACATGGCCTTTTTTTCTTTATTTCCTGTGATTGAAATATTTGAGCTTTCAATTCCAATAGGCAAGGTCGAGGCACACACACACACACACACACACACACACACACATATATATATATATCCATATTCATACAGAAGAATTGATTTTTTGTTTCCTTTTCTCTTAAAAATCCTTTTGACATTTTTTTCTTTTGGTTTTGGATGCAGGCCTAACTTTACAAGCAAGAATTGATTCTTTAGTTTCTCCTCACAACTCGCTGCAATCACTATTGGAGCAACAAGGTAAGATTTTCTTGTTGGTTTATGCCTTTCTGAAGATAAAAATGTGATTTAGGATATATATGGAACTAAGTGCTGGAAAAATATAGGTTAGGATATATATGGAACTAGGATAAAAATGTGATTTGGGCTATTTTGCTCTCCACCTAGGTTCATGGACTATAATAGTTTGAACATGGGTTTAAATGGATTGAATTCCTCATACTTGGGTTAAGCTATCTGGGAGTTAGAAACTGGAGCTATGGCTAATTTGGTGGGTATGTATATTTACCTAGCTATATGCAAGCTCCTTGGCATTGAATGTTCTCTGTGTGTGTGTATAGTAAAAGTGATGTAAATGTTGACAGCATTCACATTCATAGTAAAAGTGATGTATAGTAATAGTGCAAAGATTTGCTATTTATTATTATTGTGTACGGTGAACCAGTAATTGGCCACTAACTTTAGAAAAGTGGCAGTTTGCTTCATTGCAAATAAAGCACAGTGGAAGGAGAGAGATGTGTATTGTATTCTAAAGAGAAATATGTCTCTTTTCTTGTAGATCGATCACCACCTGTTAGTAGTTAATGGTCAAGAGAGGAATTGATGAGTAATTGATGTGTCAAGAAAAAAAAAAGAAAAACCTAATTAAATGAAATACTAAATTTAAAATTTAATTAGTGATTATTGGATTAAGAGTGAAAATGAAATTTTAATTTAAGAATAATGAAGAAAATGTTTAATCAATTACTAATAGAATAAAATAAAGATGAAAAATATTTATTAAATAATTAGGATTAAATATTCAATAAGTAATTAAATGAAATATTTAATAGGAAATTAGTAGGTAGATACTAAAAGTAAAACATAGTTAAAGGAAATTATAACTTTGAAATTTGATAAGTAATTCATGGACGAAGGCAAAAAAAAAGATAAACATAATTAAATAAAATGCTAAATTTTCTATTTTATTAGTATTTATTGGATTAAGAGTGAAGATAAAAATTTAATTTAAGAATAAGAAATGAACAATGTAATAAAGTACAAATTGATTAAAATAAAGATGAAGAATATTTAACAAATAACTAGGATTAAATATTCAATAAATAATCTATAATAAACTATTGAATACGTAATTAATAGGTAAATACAAAAAATAAAAGTGTAAAGTAATAAAAAATATAATTAAAATTAGATGCGTCATTGATAGATTAAGGTTGACAGAGGAAAAACATAATTAAATAAAGGGCTAAACTGAAAATTAATTAGTAATTGTTTGATAAAGATAAAAATGAAGATTTAATTTAAGAAACATATTTAATAAGTAATTAGGATTGAATATTCAATAAATAATTAATAGTAAAAATATTGAAGAAGAAATTGATAGGTAAATACTAGAAATTAAAGCGTAATTAAAAGTAATAATGACTTTGAAATTTGATAATTAATTGATGAATTACGAGTTAAAAAAGAAAAATATAATTAAATAAACTCTAAATTCAAAAGTTAATTAGTAATTGTTTGATTAAGATAAAAATAAAAATTTAATTTAAGAATAATAGATTAAACATTTACTAAATGATTAATAGAATAAAATAAAGATAAAAAATATTTAATAAGTAATTAGGATTGAATATTCAATAAATAATTAATAGTAAACTTTTGAATAAGAAATTAATAGGCAACTACTAAAAGTAAAAAGCAATTCTTAAAAAAATAATGACTTAGATTAAAATAAAGATGAAGAATATTGAACAAATACTTAGGATTAAATATTCAATAAATAATTAAATAAAATATTGAATAAGAGATTAACAAGTTAATATTAATAGTAAAAAGTAAATAAAAATAATAACAGCTTTGAAATTTGATAAGCAATTTATGGTTAAGGCATAAAAAATAAAAACATAATTAAATAAAATACAAAGTTTAAAATTTAATTAGTATTTATTGGATTAAGAATAAAAATAAAAATTTAATTTCATAATAATGAATCAAATGTTTAATAAATTACTAATAGATTAAAATGGAGATGAAGAATATTTAGCAAATTATTAGGATTGTGAGTAATTAAATAAAATACTAAGTTCAAAATTTGATTAGTATTTGTTCAATTAAGAATAAAAATTCAAATGTAGTCTTAAAACTTAATAAATTTTCTTTTTCTAAATCACCAATTGATTAAGATAAAGATAAAGAATATTTAATAAATTATTAAGAGTAAATGTTTCATAAAAAATTAATAGTTATAGAGTTTTCTTTGTCTATAGTCATTGATTGAAAACTTTTATCATGTGGGGGAATCTATTAATGCCTTTTTTAGTGGATTTAAGTTATGTTACATAGGACGGTTTCCTTCCACATGTATAAAAGTTTTAGTAGGGATTAGTTTTAGGATTTATATGTTGGTAAGATACATAAGGTGAAGTTGAAATGGGTCCAAAAATATTGTAATCTCAACTTTCTTATCCTCATGAAAACTTTCTAGCATCTCTCACACTCAAAGATTGCAATTATCATCTGATGCCCTATGTAATTAAACCTTGTTATGCTATGACCCCAAGGCTAAATGACTTTGTCTTGTGAACTACTTTATGTAGGCGAACCTTATCATATGTAGTTAATTTATTCAAATCTTCTTGGTTGATTATATACATAATATGTAAGTTGCAACATACCTACTTGGCTAATTGTGAACAGCTTTAATTCATTTTGAGTAATGAAGTTGTCCCATGTTATGTTTGTATAGGTGTCTTTGAATAGCTTTTAAGCAAAATCAAATATATTAGACACATATAGGAAATTTTATCTTAAAAAATAAAAGTGTATAAACATAGGAGGAAGCTTCCTATGGATGCTTGTATTAAACATGTCTATTTTTCTTCATGCCTTAGATTTGCATAGATACATGTTTGCCGTAAGGAAGTTATAAAGTGTACTAGTTGTTTGTCGAGGATTTCACCTTTGAATTGGTTTGATTATTTGATGAACTGAATACTTGTGTTCTAGATGATATAAGAGTATATGTAGTGTATTCCAAAGAGAAAAATATCCCTTTCCTTGTGTTCTATATAATATACGAGTATATAACTACAAACAAGTTATAAATACTCACTTTGAAAACATTCATATTGGATTTAGGGATGGATAAAAGTTGGATGTACATTAGAAATAAGGTTGATATGGCATATAGACAAGGTGTTGATGAGTTTCTCTAATGGGCATTCAGCCAAGCTGGGGTGACTGATATGATTCGATGCCCATGTAAGGGGTGCAAGAATACAACATGGAAGATAAGAAGTGAAGTAAGGGCAGATTTGTTTAAGAAGGGTTTCAATGAAAGTTACAAAGAGTGGGACTCACATGAAGAAGCTTGACCTAGTATCCATAGTCCCCTCTAGCATGCAAATGATGAAGCACCTATGGATAATGACAAGGAGGATGACATCATTGAGATGTTACATGATGCATTTGGCGAAACATATTCAACTGAGTTGCCTAACTTGCAGGCTAGCCAAATTTTTAAAAATTGTTGGAAGATGCTCAAACTGAACTCTATCTAGGTTGTAATAATGTGACAAAGCTATTTTTCATTGTCAAACTCCTTCACCTAAAATGCCTCAACCATTGGAGTAACAAATTTATGGATATATTGTTGAGTTTATTCAAAGATGTTCTGCCTAAAGGGGCACTAATACCTGACAATTACTATGAAGCAAGTAAGGTTTTTAGGGAGCTCAGATTGGGTTATACTAAGATTGATGTGTGTGAAAATGATTACATCTTATATTGGCGAGAACACGCAAATGCAGAATCATGCCTTAAGTATAACATGTCTAGATGGAAGTTGGATGGTCACAAAGACAAGAAAGTGCCCCGTAAAGTGTTACGACATTTTTCATTAAAGCCTAGGTTGCAACGGCTGTACATGGCTCGACAAACAGCTAAAGATATGAGATGGCATATGGAAGAACGTATTGACGACGGTGTGTTACGACATCCATCTAACTCCATTGCTTGGAAATCATTCGATAACCAATATCTTGACTTCTCTCATGATTACAGAAATGTACGAATGGGTCTAGCTAGTGATGGGTTCCAACCTTATAGAAATATGAGTACAAATCATACTATTTGGCCAGTTGTGCTAGTTCCATACAATTTGCCACCATGGTTATGCATGAAGCACCACCCATACTTTATGATGAAACTTCTTATTCCAGGTCCTAAATGTCCTATTAATGACATTGATGTGTATTTGCAACCCATGATTAAAGAGTTACAGGAATTATGGAACAATGGGGTTTACACATATGATGCTTATTCACAGTCCAATTTTAAGATGCATGCTGCTACCATTTGGACAATCAGTGACTTCCCAGCATACGGGAACCTCTCAGGGTGGTCCACCAAGGGAAAGTTTGCATGCCCTTATTGCCACAAAAGCACATATTCTACTTCTTTGAGGAATAAGTTATGTTACATAGGGTATCGTCGCTTCCTTCCTCCTAATCATCCATGGTGCAATAATAGGAGGGCATTTGGTGGGAAAGTTAAACATTCACTTGCACCCTTGCCTCTAATTGGTGATGAAGCACTTATACAGTTTCAAGCATTGGGTGATGTGAGTTTTGGGAAAAGCCAAAAGCAAAAGCATTATCGCACCAATGATGCTTTCAATTGGAGGAAGAAGAGTCTTTTCTTCAAATTGCCCTATTAGAAAACTCTTATGCTTCGACATAACCTTGATGTTATGCATATAGAAAGAAATGTGTCAGATAACATAATGTCGACATTGATGGGTGTCATTGGAAAGACCAAGGATACACTGAAGAGTCGATATGACTTGGTTGATTTAGGGATTTGGCAGCAATTGCATCCCATAGAAGATGGTAACAAAATCTTGCTTCTAGCAGCATGCTATACATTGTCAATATAAGAGAAGGCAAAAGTTTGTGACTTCTTGGCTAAATTGAAGGGGCCTGACTCCTTCTCTTCAAACATTTCGAGGTGCGTCAATGTCCATGAGCAAAAAATCTCTGGGTTGAAATGTCACGACCACCATGTATTATTGCAAGACATATTCCCACTTGCAATACGTGGCTTGTTGCCTAATGAAGTGTTAGAACCTATAATAGAGTTGGGGAAATTTTTTAAGAACTTATGCTTAAAGTGCTTGAGGATTGAAGATCTTGATGTCTTGGAAACCAAAATTACAATCACATTGTGCAAATTGAAAATGGTGTTTCCACCTGCCTTCTTTGATATCATGGTCCACTTGCCTGTTCACTTAGCAAGAGAGGCTAAGCTTGGTGGACCTGTCCAATATCGATGGATGTATCCTATTGAGAGGTAAGGTTGACCTTAAACTATGATGTCCTTTTTATTATTTAAAAATTGTCTTACCTTATTCATACTAATGTAGGTACTTGTGAACACTAAAAAGTTATGTTTGCAACAAGACTCGTCCAGAAGATTCAATTGCTGAAGGTTACTTGGCTGATGAATGCCTTACCTTTTGCTCTCATTATCTGAAAAAATATCCCAACTAAGTTTAATAAACCTCCTAGGAATGATGATGGATATATGGAACATGATAAGATATCTATCTTCCATCCAAGTGGGCAGGTGAGGGGACATTATGAATCACTATTTCTATCAGATATAGAGTTCAATCAAGCTTGTATGTATGTGTTTCAAAATTGTGAAGACATTTGGCCATTCATTGAGTAAGTTTATAGGAATTAGCCATCACTTACCTAAAAAATTTTCTATTATCACTTTTTAATTAAGTAGATTATACATTGCAGGAAGCACAAGATGGAAACTGAAACACAAGCTTCAATGGTTGTGGAATTCCCAAAATGGTTTCGTGCACAGGTATGTTTTGACCTTATATTTCTATTAGTTAGATTAAAAGTTATGATATTCATACATGTTGTCCTTTATAGGTTTTAGAGTTAGGTGCACGTGGTGACATAAGTGATGATCTTATGAGCCTTGGAGTTGGACCGCTAAAAATGGTCCATTGTTATTCCACATTTATGGTGAATGGATTTAGATTTCACACTCAAGATCGAGCCTCTAGAAGAAGAACACAGAATAGTGGAGTTATTGTGAAGGGTGATGATTCAGATGAGACAAAAGAGTATTATGGTATTTTAGAAGATATATATGAATTGTTATACATTGGGAATAAGAAAGTGTATCTCTTCAAGTGTCATTGGTGGGATGTGGGTCATTTAAGAAAAGGATACAAGGTGGATAGATATGGAATTACAAGTGTCAACACCCGATACTCATTGAACTCAAATGAACCATTTTTTTTGGCATCTTAAGCAGAGCAGGTGTTTTACCTAGAGGACAATTGTGACCCAAATTGGCTTGTTGTTATAAAAACAAATCCTCGTGACTTCTTTAATATGCCAGAGATAACTGATGATGACGTAGATGGGGACAATGAGGAATTATTAAGTGATGCAGCTTATCAGTAGATTGAAATTGAAGTAGATTTGACTACTAGTGGTGATGTAGGCATTGACCTAGTGGTTTTCCTTTATAGGGATGACATTTAACTGGAAACAATAAACTACTGAAGTGAACGTCCTCGACCAAGTGGGCCAAATGTAATTGCTACAGTGGATGAATTCATTGATGATAATGATGAGGATGTATCCACTGATGAAAAAGATGGAGAAGACATACTTGATGAAGATGTGTCCATTGATGAAGTAGATAGGGAGGACATACTTGATGAGGATGATGCAAATGACACAGATGATACTACTTATAGCTTAGATTAAATAGTTTTTATGGTAGTGTACTTACATATAAATTGCCTTATGTTTTTCTCATCAAGTTAGCATTTAAATTCAAACTAATGTATCTCACATCTTATGTACAATTTTGTAGGAAATGTCAAGTGGTGGACGTGGTAGGGTTGGAGGAAGGGGGAAGAGGGAATGGGCGTGGCAATGGTTAGTTGAGACGCGACCACACAAGTGATGTGACATCACCACCAGGACTTGTTAGAGGGAATGTTTCTGAGAGTAGGGAGTGTACTCCACCCATATTGCCACCATCTATGACACAACAAGAACATGAAGACTCTCCACCCATGCAACGATCACTAAACCAGAGTAGTGCAGGTATAATCACCTTTAGATTTTGTTTAATTATGGTTTTTTTTTCTCCCCCCTCACATGCACGCACACACATACACACATATGTCTATCTAGGTGTAATGATTTTTTATGACATACATGTCTTATTTAGCTTCTTGTAGCACTATTAAGAAAGGCCGAGGGAAATACAAGTGTATGTCTGTTGATTTGAAGACAAAACATGGTAGAAAGATTATTATTGACATCCCTGAAGACTTCGAGTGGGCTATTGGAGATGGTGCTTAAGAGTTCTCCAATTATTGTGGCTTGGTGGTTCGGACCACTTGTTTATTTAGAGATGGTGACTAGCCTGCTCTACAAGAAAAATATGGGGACATTATATGGTTAAAGGTTAAGGTAATATGTTTGTGTACAAACAGTTATACAAACTAAATGGTATTTAATTTTAAACCCTTTACATATGTAACTATAACTATTTATGTTTGTGGTTTGTAGGATAAATTTGAATAACGAGAGGGTCAAGCTGAGTCGTTGATGAAGCGTTTCACTCTTAGCACTTTACAGAGATTATTTAGGAGTTGGAAGACGAAGTTACATGATCTTGTCAAATTTCTGGATACAGATGAAGATAGGCATGCAGTTTGACCGGCTGATATGCATCCTATACATTGGGAGTGGTTGCTCCAGCATTGGGCTACTGAAGATTTTAAGGTAATGTACTCTTATTCTATAATATAGTTTGAACTTATTTACTTATATACAATTCTCATAACTATCTTTAAATACTAATAAATGTTTTCGTCCACTTGTAGGTGGTGAGTAATAGAAATAAACTAAATAGAGGAAAGTAAGTAACTAAGCATACATGTGGCACGCGGTTGTTTGCGGAGGTAGAGCATAGTCTGATAAGGACAGTCTTTTCATTTTTTATTTATCATTGTACTTCTATATATCCATTTTGTTTTCTCTATTATTATAAGATGAAATAATGTTATTTACAAAATATTTTAGAAGGATCCCACTACTGGTGAACCAGCAGGACTCAACATGGTGTGGGAGATGCAACACACTCGTCGTACAAAGGATGGGGAGATAGAGTGGGCTGATCCCAAGTCACAAGAGATTCACGTAACTTTTCTACATCTTTCAATTTTTTATCTTTGCTTAATTACAATTTATTGTATGTGTTTTTAATTTGTTAATTAAATTGTAGGGTTGTCTACATGAGCTTGTTCTTCGACAACAATCATCTGAAGTTGAATCTCGTATGACTGAGATGAAATTTTATCTACTGTATTGGGTGCACGGTTAGGGTTTGTTTGTGGAAAGGGTTATGGAAAGAAACCTTTGAAAAAGAGACCTTTGACTAAGTTGACATGAACTATAGGGTGTCATTTGCAATAGAACAAGTTTGGGAAAAAATGGAACAAAAACGGGAGGAAGACCATGCCTAAATGGCACAAGAGCGCAAAGAAATGGAGCAAAAAATGCAAGAAGAATTTGAACGAAAATTGCAGCAAGAGCGATCTTAAATGGCTCAACAAGTGCAGGATGAAGTTCGTGCACAAGTTGCTGCCTTGTTGTCCACATTGCAGCAGTAGGTATATAACATACTTTCTTTCTTGTTTCTAAGAATAAATGATATTTACCATTTTTTTTAAAATTCTAACAGGGACATCTATCTTCAAGTAGCAATATTTCAAGTAGACCAGCCAAATGAATCTAGATAAATAGCAGTATGTTTATAAATCACTGCTTCTTTCTTACTAGTTTGAATATTTATTTAAGCATGGTTCAAAGTTCAAATTTTAACTTAAATGCTATTTGATATTTTAACTACTATTGTTTCTCTTTTAGCCTAAAGTAATTACTAGTATTAAATTCAATAACACTTTTTTTTCTTCTCTTACAGGTTGAGTGGGCTTCAAAGAATAACAGAGCATATTAAATATATTCCACCTCACTAGTTGTATTTTTTAAGAAGTTCAACAACTATTAACAGTGAATGTACAATTTGTTTGTTGATTATGTATTTGACTATAACTTTGTTCAATTTACTCTTTATTTTTAATGAAAATTTTCTTTTGATGTAATTCAATTTAGTTGTTGTATTTTGATTTTATTATTGCCTTCTCATATCTTCTAAAGTTGATTTTAGAACCATTTGAATTATGTCATTTTTCAAGTAAATAACGTGTAATTACAAATAGAAAGTTTTAAAAAAAATTATGTCACCTTTAGTGGCGACAAAAGTCGTCACTAAATGCCAATTAAATTTAGTGGCAACAAAAGTCATAATTAAAATCCATAGCAACTAAATAATTAATTAGTGGTGACAAACAGTTGCCACTAAAACTACAACAAAAATACAATAATTAGTGGTGACGATAGGTCGCCACTAAAACTACAATAATTAGTAGCGACATAAGTTGCCATTAAAACTACAATAATTAGTGGCAACCTTTCGTTGCCACTAGAAACGTAATCAGTGGCAACAACGTCACCACTAATTATGTTATTTTAGTGGCGAAAAATCAATGTTTAAACAATTTTTGCTAATTAGCAACGACATTGTCGCTACTGATTAGCAGGTCTTTAGTGGCAATAGGTCGTAACAATTTTTGTTTTGCATTTAGTGGTGACCCTTGTCGCTATTGATTGTTCATTTTTAGTGGTGACTTTTTTTGTCGCCACTAAAGCCTTTTTGCTATAGTCATATTAGTGACAATTTGGCGACGACCTTTTGTCGCCACTATAAACCTTTAGTGGCGACTTTGGTTATCTTTTGCGGCAACTTCTATCGTCACTAAAAACCATTTTTTTTGTAGTGTAAATGCAGATAATTCAAATTTTTACAAATGCTATTGATTGAATATTGGTACCCCAAAAAAATAAGGTCTAAAAGAGAGAGACATTTTGAAAGGCTTAGATGCATTATATGTTTTGTCTAAAAAACGAGAAACGTTTTGAAGGGCTTAGATAAATTGTATGTGTCATCTAAAAAAGAGAGCTGCTTTGAAAGGCTTAGATGAATTGCATGTGTTGTCACTGCATATGTAATACTTCAGTTGTCCTAATTTGACTACTATCTCTATTATGGAGGGAGGTTGTGGGCACCAACAGTTCAACCACATTTTTAATAATTAAAATATTCTGCATTTAATTCTTAAATATAAAAAATAAATTTGAGGGAAGAATAAAGAGAAAAAGATAAAAAATTAAAAAAATAATATATATGAGATTTTTTTATTCTCTTTTCATATACTTTTTTTCTTTATTTTTTCAATAAAATAATATCCTATTCGTATTAAATAGAAAAATATTTAAATTTATTATAAATGGCCCATAAATTTAGTATATTTATTTTCTAAATATAGAAGATACGCATTAACTCTCTTTTCTATTTTCCCTGCCCCTCTTTTAAATTTATTCCTTATATTTAAAGATTAAATGTAGATAATTCGAATTTTTACAAACGCACTTGGGTGTTGACGCCAACCACCTGCTTTTTTACCTTAATATCAACGGTTCTTTTTTCTTTCTTCTGTCGAAGCTACCAAGAAGTTAGTGGTTGGATGACTCCTACAAGCTTCAGATCATGCCCAGTAATCCCTGCTAACGTAATAATTCTACATTTCCAAGAATTTTTGGTCTTGGGGACGAAGGGATTATAATGTTTTAGATGTTTATGAATTTCTTTGTATTTTTGAATAAAACACTCAAATATAAAATATATCAAACTTTTAATATATATATATATATGTGTTGTATGTCTTAAATTGCTAGAGTATTACTCTTTTATTCACAATTTTCAAATATTTAAAAAATAAAAATGTTTATTTTGGTAAAATAATAGTTATTGAAATTGGAGTGGGTCATTGGATCACTTGATCAATCAACTAGGAGATTACTAATTAAACGAACCAAACATTTTTAATCAAAAATATGTAATTGATTTAAATATATAACATATTTTAAAATAGAGAAACTTACACATATTAATGTTAATCCTTTTCCCCTATTATAATGTCCCTTAATTCACAAAAAAAGAAAAATTACCATTGGCCCTTTAGCTTATTAACTCTAGATATTTCAATAAGCTCAGTGTCTAAATTGGAAGTTAAGTCCAACTTTAGCTTTTGAAATTACTAAAATACTATTTTCATTGTTTAATTTACATTGAGAATATTGCTTAATCCACCTTGATTTTTTGTTTTATATTATAATTAATGTCCTACAATGTATAGCAAATTACAATTAAGCCCCTAGCATGTGCCTCAATGCAATAACTATCATACCATTTGTGAACATCGTATTTTATTCAGACAAGTTTTAAAAATAATAACAAAATTAAATTAGCAAAAAATATGAAAAAATAAAAAATTTAAAGATAAATAAAAAAGAAAGACAAATAAAATTTAAAAAAAGAAGGAAAAGAGAAAAAGAATACCGATTTCTTTTTAGAAAAAAAAATTAAAAGAGAAAACAATATCCACTTCTTTTTCTCCAAATTTCAAGAGCCTAGCTAACCAAAATAACAAAATCAAAATTAAA
Organism: Erythrophleum ivorense; assembly: GCA_026724425.1. Taxonomy (NCBI): domain Eukaryota; kingdom Viridiplantae; phylum Streptophyta; class Magnoliopsida; order Fabales; family Fabaceae; genus Erythrophleum; species Erythrophleum ivorense. The sequence continues at coordinate 619,430 of JAIUCV010000347.1, forward strand.
AAAAGAGAGGAACCAAAAAAAAAAGAAAATCAAATAAAAGTAAAAAAAATAAAGAAAGAAAAAAAAGAACCAAAATGGTGAAAATTTAAAAGAAAAAAAAAAAGAACCAGACCCTTATTTTGTCTTTTAGCCCAAATATAAAAAGCTTCAGCCCAAACTTATACAAAAACAAAAAATTAAATTAAGAAAAATGGAAGGGGGGACAAATGCAGGGTTTTGAACCCCCCAATTCCTTTCGCTCCTCTATTGCAAGGAGGATGCAGTGCAGAGGCACAAAATAGCTCCCTGTCTAGAGAGAATTTTTCTTTGGTGCACTTGGTGCACCATGCACCAAGTGTAATCAAGGGCTAAAATTTAGTTTGTACAGGTGGGGTCATGTATAGTATAGACGGGATCCACGTGTAGAGCAAATCTTAACCGTTGAGTATATAAATGATGTGGCACTCCCGGTACATGTAAGAATTGCTCGTCTAGAGAAGCACGAGAATGGAAAAAGCAGGGCAATAGAGAAATCGATGAAGGGAAGAGTAGCGGTCTAGCAGCAAACTCGAGGAATTGACCTCCCTCTCTCGTCCTTTTCATCATCAGAGACAGAGAGTCAGTGGCATGCTTGAAAAGTTGACCTCCTCTCATATCCCTTTCATCAAAGGCCAAGAGTAGGAGACACGAAAATAGAAGAGGGAGACAGAGACACAGGTCAATAGAGGAAGAGAAAACACCAGAAGGGAAGGAGGATCAGAGGAGGGAAGACTTTTCTGATTCATTCAGTGAGAGAGGCTAAAAAGTGAAATTGAAAGCGAAAGAAAGGGGGATGGAGAGAAGAGAATCATGTAAGGGGGATTTTCGAATTAGAAAAAGAGAGAGCTGAGAGTGCAGAAAGGGGGAGAAATTTAGAGTCATTCTCTTCTGCTCGAACACTATAAAGGTACATTGTCTCTGCTTCTCATTTACTCTGTATCTATAATTTGGTTTGGATGTTTGTGGGTAATTAAAAATTATTCGGCAAAGAATGTGATACTTCAGAATCCAAAACTTGATCAACACCCATAGGATAGATGGTTTGATTCTAAGAATGTTTGTTTCCATTCGCATAGCATCTGGTCAGATCATTTTCTAGGAGAATGGGATTGCTTCACTAAGGAAAAAACTTAATTCACCATTTCTGTTTTATCTGCTCTTGAATTGTGGGTTGGTTGCTTTTAAGTTTTGCGTGTTTCCTTGGGTCCTGTCACCTTGTTTGGCTAGCATATGAATGTTATTTTTGATTGGTGAGCTGAGACAAAAGAAATAGGTTTTATGGCCTATACTTGTTTAAGAATCTAATATCCTGATTCTCGGCCTTTGTAATGCTTTATTTCACTTCCATTATAATTTAACTACTGAGGAATATCATCTCTACTTGGTGATTTAAGATATGGAACATGGCTCTCAAATTTTGGCTCTGCTTGGTGGCTTGGGAATGATACTGTTTAAGCCTCTTGCGTCTGTCTTTGAATTCCCAGGCCTTGACGATGTTTAATTGTGGATACAAATTGTTTTGGGATTATGTGTGTGCTGGATTTTGTTTTGGGTATTTTCTAAATTCTCGAAGGTTTTTCTTTGCAAAGCCATTACATGGTTGTTGAAATACAAAACTTTCTTTGGTTGTGATGTGTATGGTTTATACCTTGCTTCGTGGTAACACTAGTTGGAGTTGATGTTTGAACTAGTATGCTGTTTCCCATACGATTTCAATTCTAATCACACTTAGGGGATGTTTAAATGTTATTAAAAAAATGTTGGCCTCTGTCCTACTGCTGTTGGTTGCACTAGGAAGATTTAATTGAATAAGGATGTAATGGCTCATAATGTGCTATTAACCTGATTCTGTGAATGTCAACATATGGTGAATATGTGGTTGTTCCTTTGAGTTGTACAGAGATTGGTTTTTCACTTTTTTGAAAAATGTATTACTAAGTGCTGCTACTTACTGTTACTCTTCTAATGTTGGTTAATTTGTTTGATACTATGTGGAGCAACATGCAAAACTTGGCTGGATAGCACATGGGAGCTAATCATCAATCAAACAAAAAAGGATAGGAAGATGGCATATGATTTGAGGGTTTATATTTTCTCATTCCTCTTCTGTTTTATGATACTATTGTAAATATTTTTTTGTTTTATTTTTATTTTTTAGTAGTTTATTTTTAATCTTATTTTTATTTTTATTATTTTATTTTATCTTTTTACGTGTATCTTCATCTTTATTTTACTGTAGGTTTGCTGTGTGAGATTCTTCGTCCCCTCAAACCTACAGAAATTAATGTAAGGATCATGTGTGGTAATAAATCTCTTTGCAATCTAATGAGTTTCAAATTTATATTTTAATAAGTTTTGGGCTCCAACGGTCCACACAAAATTGATTTTTTTAAGGAAAAATTAAAAAAAAAGATAAGATAAAACAAGAAACAAAAAAGGAAAAAAAAACAACAACAACCAAAAAAAGGGGAATAAAAAACAAATAAATGAACTTATCAATTTTAAAAGTTAATTTTAAGTGACTATGTTTTTATAAGTTCCCATTTCCAAAAAAAAAAAAAAGTAAAAATTAATTAAATTCCTTTTTGTAAACTTTAAAGCTTTCCTCTAATTTTGAAATCGTTTGACTGTGAGAGTTTAAATGATTTTTACTTTCTTTTTTTTCACAAAAAAAAAACACAACAAAATAAAACCTAAATAAACCAACCCATTGATACTATTTTCTACGTGTTTGAACTATGTGAATTTTGATCCTTATGAAAGGTATGTAAGTCCTAAATTTTCATCCTAGGTCAAGTGCCTTTGTAAATAAATATTTTTTTTAATTTTAATTTTTTTAATTTTTAATTTTATTTCTTTAAGTTCTTTCTTTCTTATTTTGCATGTGATTTGGTATGAAGAATAAAAATAGAATAAATGCTATATTAATTTTATATAACTAACTTAGGGTAATCGTTCTTAAGAATGGGTGTAGTGGGGTGTTTAACACTTTCTTTATTTACAACCGACTTCTAAATCTGTATTTGATTCGCAAACTATTTTTTTTTATAAAAGATTTTTTTAAAAGTTTTACTTTTTAAAATTAAAATTTTGGAGACGACTGTATTACTTATTTTGATTCAGTTTTCTTTTTTAAAAATTAAATTTTTTTTTAAAAAAATTTCTAAGCGTCATACGGTCGCATTTTGAGTGTGACACTATTGTAATATTTTTTTTATGACAAAATTTGGGAGTCAATTGTGGCAACTCGTTATTGATGCGACACGTCTTCTCTTTATATGCACAACACAATTATTTGTGTTGGTATGTGGCTTTCATCTTGTTTTGACATGTGTGGCTTCAATTTTTTCAATTTATTATTAAGATAAAATATTCCTTTTCTCTTAAAAAATAAAAATAAGTCATAATTAAATTTATTTTGGTTAAAATATTCTTATATTTATTTTGATAAATATAGTAATTATAAAACATGTATTTGACCAAGTTTTTCACTTTATTATTAGGATAAGTTACTCTCTTTCTTCTAAGAAAATTTTAAATTACATGGTCATTGTCTTTTTATTTTAAAAGATTGTATACTCCCCTAAAATTAAAGATGCACTACAATAAATTTTCCTGTAATAAAAAATGTGATGCAATTACACTTATTTTAACTAAATTATTTTTATATATATTACATATAATATGAAATCAAATATATATTTAACTAATATAAAATAATAACTTCTGAGATTTAAAATCAATTAAACTTATAATTTTTAATACAAAATAAATAATATTGAAATAATAATTTAAGAAATATAATTTTAATAAATTATATTTATAATAAAAAAATATTATTTTGATAATTTTGATTTTATGAAAATTTTTTATATTTTTATAAGAAATAAAAAAATTTATAATTTAAATACAAAAAGAGAATAACGGGAAACCCTTTCCCTTGCCTTGTGAAAAGTTCAAAACAAATGGATCGGACGTGGGGGCCCCTGAGGACTGTCGAGCTTGTTGACCTATCATTTATGAATTGTCATCAACATAAAAATTGGCTTTAGATTTCTGTTGTGTGATGTTTGTGCTGCACAGGTGATTTATATTATTTAAAAATATAAAATTAAAGTTTGAAAATAAAAATATCTCTGTCTCCTTTTATTTGTTTACGCAAGATCGGTCCTACGCACGTTACAGCAAGGGATCCAAACTCATAAAAATTATCTTTTTCTTAATGTTTTTAAAATTAAATTTGTTATTAAATTAGTAGAAGTATTAGTTCATAATTTAATAATCTAATTGTAGTTAAAACGTAATTGAATCGATGATAATTTTATATACATATATATATATATATATTAAATATTATATATTAAAATTTTAATAAATTTTAAAATTTAATTACTAATTTTATATTTTTTAACATATTTGAAAAATTATTTTTTAATTAAAAAATAAAAATTACTCAAAATCAAAATTTAAGAATATTTAATTTTGACTTTTTGGGGTTTTTAAATTATATTAAAATTATATTTATTATTAAAAAAGAAATTATAGATTAGAAAAATAATTTATCAAATGAAAAAATTTAATCAAATTTAAAATATAATTATAAAAAATGTATATATATTAGTTTAGATGTTTTTATATTATATAAATGATATATAATTATTTATTATATTATTTCATTGAAATGTTTATATATATATATATATATTAAAAATATGTAATATTGTTAAAGGAGATTAGTAGTTTAGATGACAAACAAGTTTGACACTTGGTAGAGTGTCATATGTTCGAGATTTTTACTGTTATTTTTGTAAAATAATTTTTTAAATCAATTTAAGTAATGATTTGGTAAGTTTTTTAGGTTCTTAATTGATTTTGAAACTATACGGTTCTAAGAGGTAACCAAACTGAACCATATACCAGTTCTTAATCTAATTAGTTAAACTAGCCGATTCAATTCAATTTTTAAAAGAATGCTCACCCTTGAAAACAAAAAGGTTTATAATCCTCGTGTTGTTTATGTATATCAAATATATATATATAACTCATACCCAAATATTTTATACACAAATTCCTAATTGTTTTTAAGAAAAATAAAATATAACAAACACCACGTTACTTTTTTTTGTGGTTTGGAATATTGATAAATTTTTAATTAGCAACCTTTTTTTGGTAAGAACTCAAGAAATTATTTACACAGAAGTCATAAATCTAGCTATACATATAAAATGTTATAAAGATGATTCTTTTGATGTTTTATAAAAAATCACATATTTTTAAGAAGCTATTAATATGAACTATTTAAAAAAATTAAACTTCCCTTAAAACTTAAAAATAAATATTTTTTAAAGTAAAAATTTTCATGTAATCTTTTAATGTAGGAAAAAATGCATTTTTGGTTCTTTAACTTTGCATAAAATTTCAATTTCATCCCTTAGGTTATGTTTAGAAGTTTAAAAGAAAACAAAATAGAATTATTTAAAATGGAATGGAATGAAAAGGCAAAGAGTGGTATGGAAAAATGTTTCATTCCAATGTTGGGAAGTTTAATAGAGGAAGAGAGTGAATCATTAATAAAATGAAATGATTTATAAATTATTTTTCTAATATAACCTTTATAATTAAAATGTGATTTTAGTAAGGTTTTAGCAAAAAAGAACATAATTATAATTGTACCATCTATTTCATTCTATTCCTTCCTAGATTAAGGACTTGGAGAGATAAAAAAATTTTGGGTTTTGAATGGTAAGGAGAGGTTTTGAAATCTCTCCTTTGCCATTCCAAACCATTATGAAAAAATCTTTTGAACGAAGGTTTACTCCAAATTGATTATTCTACTCATTCCTTATCATCCATCCAAACATAGCCTTAAGTTTGTTTGGTTTTATTTTAGTCTTGATTTAAAAAATTTTAATTTTTTTTATTCCAAACACTATTAGTTTACTTAACCAAAAAAAAAAGTTGACTTGAAATTATGAAGAGACCACTTAAATTAAAGCGTTCAACAATTAGGCTATATTGTAATTTATTTATTTATTTGATAAAAAAGATAACTGTAGTAATATTAATAATATAAATTCTGACATAGATAAGGAAAAGGATGGTTAAAGGTTTCCAGCCAATTCCTTGTAAAAAGTGAATTAGCATAAGAAATTTTAAAAGATTTGAAAGTTAAACTAAAGTACAAGAGATCCTTTTTCAAAATACCTCATTTCCAACTTCCTCTATTGCATAGATTCAAAATCGAAGTTTGCAATGAAAATTATTTAGATTTCTTGTCCTTTTGGATCTAATATGATGCTAGCATGCAAAATCCACCACATTGCTTCCCAAATCACTTTTAGGCAAATGATTCTCTTGTTGGGGGAGTTAGATAATTTCCATTGAATTTTTTGAACTAAAAGGCCATTGAGAAAGATTTCTGCATTGAATTTCCTTACCTTCATTTTTTTTAATCTTGTTGATGATTTGAAACATGATTGTCCATCTTTCGCTAGGAATGCCCTTTGCTTCATTAACTTGGAAATGATTATTTATCATGGATGGACTACTTCTTTTTAAATTATTTCCTTCCCATGATAAATGATTGATTGCAAGAATTTTATATAGTTTCATCAATAAATTGCATGGGTTGCAAGTAAGGCCTTCATGGATGACCCTATTCCTAATTTCCCAAATACCATAAAGCACAATCATTAGTACTTTGGTGTGTCATGTAATAACCTATTTTTTAGAAATTGAACTGAACCTAAAAAATGAGATAGAATCACCATAGAGTAATGCATATTGAGACTAATTGAGATTAGAATGAGAATTAAAATATTTCAAAATATGGTTTCAGAGCCTAAAAATAGTTCAAAATCAGAGTCAAAACAGCTAAACGAATTAAAAGAAAATGTAGTGACAAAATCATAATTTCGGGAAATATTTGAAAACTTAAAGAAGGGAGTTTTTAAATGGAAAAATTAAGTTTTCTGGGGTTCTAAAAGGCCCTAAAAACTATAGGAATCCCTAGAATGGTTAAAACTCCTCTAGTGTATGTTTTAGGTTATTAGTTGACCAACATTTTAACTGAACAGTTTGGTAAGGTTTTAAATCTAATTTAGGTAAAACCAAAGACATTTATTAATTAGAAGACCTAAATTTTATGATGAAAAATATGATTCTTAAAAAGGATTTGAAATGAGTTCAAATAGAGAAGGCAAAATTTAAGGACATAGTTGAAAATGATATAAAATAGCCCCTCCCTTCTTATATATCACGACCCACCTTCTTCCACTCACCCTAACTGACTTTCCTCTAGCTAAAAAAAAAACAAGGGTAGTCTTGAGTGGCGCACAAGAAGAGGGAGCAAGGGAGGAAGAAAGCAAGCTTGAAAGGGTAAGATTTTATTACTTTTTCATACTCTTCCTTTTACTAAAGTTCTTCTCATCTTTTTCCTCTCCTCATGGTTTTGGTATCTTAAATGGTGATGTTTCATGGCTAGTTCAATAAAGGGAAGGGAGAATTTGAAGGAAGACTTGGAAGACTAAGAAAGCTCTCTTAATAAGCTTTGAAATAAGGTAAGAAACCATGGCCAAACTTGCTCCTCCTTAGCTTTCTCCGATATGTGTGTTTCAACTAGACCTAGGGGGTTATGTAGAGAGTTTGATTTTGGTCCAAACTTGATAGAAATTAGGCTTTTGAAGCATAAGGAATCATATGAAAGCAATAGAACTCAAAAAAGGCTATAGATAATAAGTTATGGAAATTAGGATCTCGATTACACCTAGGGACTTATGAAGCTTTCTAATGATGATTTAACTTATGTAAAAGCATGTTTAGGTTCTTAAGAGATCTAGGAAGCTTCACAAGTGCCAATTTCTTAAGAAAAATAAACAAAACTCCATAGGTGTTCCATATGGGGGGTACCTCAACCAAGCACTAAAAGAGATACCTAGGGAGAATTTTCCTTGATTCTAATGATAGAAATAGTCTAGATATGAATAATAAAAACAAAAGGAACTATTGGTTTAAATTTAGAAACCATATTTTGAAAGTTGAAAGTTTGGAGTTTCTCTAGATATAAAGAAGTAACTTAGTGTTTAACTCCTTGAATTAAGTTTGTGATGACTCTAATGAGTTTAAATGGAGTCATATGACTTTGATTGAGTGAGAAATTGGAGCCAAAATGATGAATTGTATGAGTTGCTTCGTTATATCCTCTATGAAGCCATATGGATTCCATAAGCTAGAACTAGTTTGTGTAGAGTTTATGTGAGGCTAGAGATGGTTCCATTGATGTATTTATATGTTGTTTGATGTGTCTAGGCCAAGCAAAGCAAGCTTCTCCTAAATGTGTATGTGAAGCCAAAATAAGGAGCTAGGAATCAAGGAAGAGAATTGTGCTTCTTAACTCAAGGTAGTTCTTCATCCATTCTTATATGTATACGTTGGTTGTTTAACTATCATTGATTGATTGTATATACATTTGAATCTTGAAACATGTCTATAGCTATTTGTTTGATGGTTTGGTACCATTATACTTTTTGAATTGCTTTTGAATGTGTTATGGCTCTTGATGGGTGAGGTTGTGTCAAAAGTTATTTGATTTGGGTGAGGTGAAGCCAAAAGTCTTTAATTAAGGGTGAGACAAGGCCAAAAGCCTCATAGAATAAGTGAAACCAAGTCAAAAAGTCCTTAAAAAATAGGTGAGACTACTCCAAAAGTCCCAATAATTAGGTGACACTATACCAAAAGTCCCTAGAGCTAGCTCTTGATCTTGATTGATCCTTATAACTTTGAAAATATGATTATGCTTGGTATTTGGAAGCATTTGATGCATGCTTGCTTTCTTTGACATGATAACTGCCATATATGCATTTTTGAAAGGGTGAATGAGTTATTGGGATTCTTTGAATCTCACTCTCCCTCATTTTATATCTAACCTTGCTTAGGTAACTCTCACGAAGCAAAGAATGGAGACCAAGAAGCTTAAGTTGTGGCACTTTGACAATAGAATAGAATTTGATATAATTTAATGTCAAAGTATGTATGTATATATTATTTATGAGATGTAACCTTTCACTTATGTGAAAAAAGTATGGAAATATGTTTTATGTACCATATTTGGAGCCAAATGTATGGGAACATGAAATTTTGGTATGTGTGTGGCTTGCCAAGTGTGTATATGAAGCCAAGTGAGAGAGTGGTTTTGAGTTCTATGATATTTTGGATCTGATATGCTACTCTTATATGTTGTATTTGAGGTTTTGGACATGCTCAAATAGTCACAATGCATGTGAGAAGCCATTTTGAGCCACTTGAAACCATTTGTGTACCATTTTGAGCTATAATCTTGTCCTGAACCAAAATCAAACCAAATGGACAAATTTTGGCATGAGATTTGGCAGACATATAGATCTCTTTTAGAGCTTTTCACAAAGTCAAAGAACATAATTTTTGAAGTTTTGTAAATTCTCTTATGATTTTTTAAAGTTGGTTGAATTATGTAGAAATTGCCTGTTTATTGTTCATTTGGTCAATTTTGGTTTTCTAGATATTTGAGGGGCCAAATAAAGTCCAATACTCATGAAATTTTACAAGCATATAGTTGGCATCATAAGCTTTCTATAGCCATTGAGATCACTTGATTTGAAGCTCTGTAGCTTGAGATATAAAGTTTTAAAATTCCAAGTTGAGCAAAATTCTGATAATGGTACTGTTCCATAAGAATTTTGTAGACTAAATGATATTGTTTTGATCTAAAATTTTTATAGCATGTAGATTAGGTCCTGAGCTTTCCATAGAGTTTTATTTTACATGATTTGGAATTTTATAGCTCAAGTTATGAATTTTTGAAGTTGTGACAAAATTTTTGGAACCATGGAAAATGGAAGTGTAATGCTAGTCTTGATGTATATGGCTTAAACCTGAAATTCATACTTCATTTTGTAATGTTTCTGTATGAACACGTGTATTAAGGATGAAACATAAGTTTGGTAAGTTGAAATGGTTCATTTAATTATAAATGAATTATTCTGACATTTAATGACGGCATTTTTAGTTGCCAAAAGTATTGATTATATGAAAAGTGATGTTATAGACATAATATGATGTAGAAATTACACTATCTTAATATAGTATTACATGTCACTATTGAAAAACATGGTTTTGCCCATGAGTGCCTTAATTGTTGTTGTCATCACCGTTGCTAAACCAAGTCCTAATTGCAGTTATTGTAACTGCAATTATGATTAAAGTCTTGATGGTGGTTTTGTCAAAAACTATAGTTAAGACTTAGTTCTAATCATAGTTTATAAAAACCATGGTCAGGAATAAGTTTATAATTATGGTTTTTGAAAAAAGTGGTTAGGACTAATTTCCTAATCATGGCTAGGATATGAACTTTTAGAATCCCTAATTCCCCTTCTTCCTCCCCTCCCTCCATTGTGACAAAACATCCCAAAATAAAAACCTAGTTGTTGTCTGCAAAACCCCACCCCCATTGTTGTCAACTATTGTGACACTACCATTTGCTAACGGTAGAGAAGATGCCAATCGATCCCTAACCCACAACCCCCACCTGCAATGCCATCGTTTGCACTCTCCATCCATTCTCTTTCTGTTCGCCTCCTTGGTATGTTTTCTCCCTTTTTTTTTCATAATTTTTCAAGTCCCTTTTATTGTCTTCTTTGTTCTCTTGCATTGAATCATACGATTGTCTGCTTGAAATATTTTTTTTGATCCCTTTATTGTTTCCCCAAAATAGGTGTTCTTGGATGGATAAAGTATATTGTTGGTTGAATTAACATATTTTTGCAATGAATTTGGAAACATATTAGATGGATATTCAAAATTATATGGCTCGTTGTGAAACTATCAATGTAATAAATATGAATCACTCAGCCCTCTTGGTCTATTGCAACCTTTACCAATCCCTTAGCATGTTTGGGAAAAATGTTAGCATGGATTTCATAATAAGACTCCTAAGAAGTAGCCAGCATGACATGATTATGGTAGTGGTTGATTGTTAATTAAGCATAGTCACTTCATACCTTTATCCTATCCTTTTACCACTAAGGGCATGGCGAAGGTATTCAATAAAGAAGTTGTAAAGTTGCATGGGTTTCCTAAGACCATAGTGTTTGGTAGGAATTGAATTTTCATTAGCCATTTTTAGAAGGAGATATTTGTAATGACTGGAACTACTTTGAAGTATAACTTGGGTTATCATCCAAAAACAAATGGGCAAATAGAGGTGGTGAATCAAAGCCCAGAATAGTAGGCTAGAATGCTTCCATAGGAAAAATACTAGTTTAATACCTCCTATAGCTGATCCTCAAGTATGACACTTTTCAAGCCTTTGTATGGTAGAGATCCTCATACCATATTTAAGTGCCAAGATTACCCATCAATGGTGGAAGAGGTGAATGAGCAGTTGTGAGAAAGGAATCAACTACTAACAGAACTTAAGAAGCATTTAGAAGTGGCACAAGTAAGGATGAAAGACTAAGCGAACAAGTAGAAAAGAGAAAAAGAGTTTGAAGTAGGTGTTCTAGTTTTTGTTCGACTTAAACCATATGAATTTAGGTTCCTAGCCAAGAAATGGAATGAGTAGTTAGGTTCTCACTTTTATGACCTTACAAGATCATAGAAAAGTGCAGGATAGTGGCTTACAAATTGGAGATTTGTAATACAACAAGAATACACCTTGTAGTCCATAATTTGTAGCTCAAAAAGGCCTTTCTCCCTTTTGTTTAGGTATAGAACTTGCCCAAAGCTCTATCTGAGGATATGGAGATGAAAATGTATCCTAAAGAAGTCAAGAAAGCATAAATGATGACTAATGGACAATAGTAGGTGCTTATTAAATGGGAAGGCCTACCAAATTGTGATAGCACTTAGGAAGATAGTAAAGTAATTAAAGAACACATTCCTATTTTCACTTTGAGAACAAGGTGAGGCTTCTAAGGGTGGGGAATGATAGACCTAATGGGATCATGGGAAAGGTTTACACTAGTAGGAAGAAGAAGGCTCAAGGAAGATGGGGACAAGTGTAACATCATAATGACTTAACCCCAACTAATCTTCCTATGGGCTTGATTCCATATAATTTCTAAAGAACAAGTATAAACCGTGGCTCATGCTATAAAACGGGGTTTAAACACTCATATTTTGCCCCGTAGGTCTTGTGAACCCATCAATCACATACTCCACTCAAAATCCATTTATACAACTCATACATAGCATTAAAAAACTCATAAACCACGGATATGAAGCCAAAACCCAGAAAATTGCAATTTCTCAAATTAGCCCAAAAGTCAATTTTTGACTCTAACTTTGAAAAATCATAACTAATTCTAGAAAAATGGTAATCAAGAAAACCATAGCTCTTTGGAAATCTCTAAGTGTTAAATTCACACTAAAAATATTACCAACAACAATCTTAGCATTTGGGCCATGTTTGACATTGAAAAAGAGATAGAGGTCCGACTGTCCCTGGTACTAGTGCAGCTTGCTGTCATGAACTTCAAAAATCCATAAATAATTCTAAAAAAATATAATCCAGGTAAACTATACCAATTTGGAAAGCTACAGATATTAAATAGAGGTAAAAAATAAGTTCATATCATTTCAGTAGCCCTTGAATCTTGAAAATTGATGGAATAGTAATGAAGGTCGGATGGCTTCTCTAATACTGACACAGAACTTCAAAAAGTTCATTCTCCCTTTACAAACCTCCAATTGAGGTGCTTCTAGTTGTTATAGGTCACTATAGATATCTAGTTTATATCAATAAAATTTCATGACAATCTGACACCGTTTGGTCCATGAATGACACAAATTCATTTTCGGACCTAGTTGCACAGTACAATAACCAAAACTAAAAAATTATCCAATTTCAATAATTCGGCAAATATTCCCTAGACCTCCAAATATTACCCACTTTAGCTTCCCAAGAATCTCTTAATAGGCTCTAGAGGCATGTCGAATTTCATATCAAGAAGAGCTCATTTAGTCATATCTTGATAGAGCTCACAAATTTGGTAGTTTTAGCACCCAAAATGGTTCAAAGTGGGTCCAAATGGCCTCCCACATTTTTAATACCTCTTGGAAAAGTTTTAAAGTATAAACATAACATATATGAAATGTTCAAGTGATCCAAATCATTATACATTTCAAATTCACTATGCTACGGGCCAAAATATACTATTACGTATAAGCCACAAAAGGGCCAAATTCCACATTTCTATTGTTTTGACTCTCTACATAGTTCATACATCATTTATACATATTTCTACACTTGCTCAAATATTTACATCTCAAAAATAGTAGGTGCATATTCATTTTGGCACCTCTTTACATCAATGAACTAAAATTATGCACTTGGTTCTCCTTGAACTTCACCTAACATGTTAAGATGGGAGAGAGAAGGGGGGTGAGATTCAGGGAATCTCAATAGCTCATATACTCATTCAAGGAAGCAATCAAGGCATATAAATAAGTCAAAGCATGCAAACCATTCACAATTACACAACATATGTTTTTCATGCCATGGTTTTGTATTAATGCCAAGAATAAGCTCTAAGGACTTTTGGTCTAGCCTCACCCGAGTTTTGGGACTTTCGGATTGCCTCACCTTTAGTTTAGGGACTTTTGGCTCCACCTCACCCGTCTCAAAGGACTTTTGGCACTACCTCAGTTGAGCAATTTTCATAATCCATATCATAAACATATTGGTACTAATGCATCAAGGCAACATCAAATGGCATGGCTCACAATACAAGCATATACATAAGTATACAATGACTATTACACATCCAAGAATGCAACAAGAAAGAGTGGAGAGCTACCTTATTGGCTAACACAAGCCTTCCCTTTCAATTTCTCTTCTCCCTTCTTGGTTTCACAATCACAACTAGATGGAGTTGCTTCTCTTAAGCCTGACACAATAAAGAGCATGGAATTACTCTGTCATCAACAATTATTTACAAAACTAGGGGTTTCTTCAAAGTAAACCCTACAAAGTATAAGAAACTAGGGGTTTCTTTCTCTCTAGAGTTTCACTAACTTTTTTTCTCTTTTCTTTGCATTTCTCAACTTATTACACTCTCTTTTAAGAGTTTCTTACTCATTGTTGGCTAGAACAGAGCTTTCTTACTCAACAACCCATGGAAAGGAAGCTTAGAAGGAGAAGAATAAAATCAAGAAGAAGAAGCATGAAGAGTTTTAAAGGTTCTTACCTTTCTTCCTTAACTTCCCTTCTTTCTCTCTTAGTTTTTCCAGTTTTCCTCTCTTAAGCCTTTTTTCTGTGCTTTGATGAAGCTTAGGTCAGTTAAAGGAGAAAGGATGAGTTTGGATGCTTTAAGAAGTCAAATTCTCTTTTTTTTTAGACTAACCCTTGTTATAGTGAAGCATAACCCTCGCTACGGCGAGCACATATCAGTCCCAAATCCCTGCTTTCGCTACAGCGTGTGCTACGGTGAGCAGCTCCCTGGCTTTTGTATGGGATGCCTGCACTCGCTATAGCTAGAAGCATTCTCGCTATAGCTAGACCCTTTCTCGCTATAGCGAACAAGTACATTTGCTGTAGCTAGGCCATTTCTCGTTATAGCTAGCAGACTTAGAAAATTTTCAGAACTTCAAAAATTTTCAACTTCTCTTTTTTTTTCTTTTCTTTTTCCCGGTTGTTACATTTCTACCCCTTTTAAAAGAAATTTCATCCTTGAAATTTAAAGACATACCTCAAGGGAATAACTCTGGATGTCTTTGCCTCATTTCATCCTCCAATTCCCAGGTTGCTTCCTCAGATGTCAAACCTCTCCAGACCACTTTCACTAGAGGAATGTTCTTAGTTCTCAGCTGTTTCAGCTTAGCATCCATAATTCTCTTCAGTTTCACTACATAGGAAAGATCTTCCTGCAATTGCACATGCTCATATTTTATGACATGTGAGAGGTCAGGTAAGTACTTTTTTAACTGGGAGACATGAAAAACACTGTGGATTTGGGCTAAGTTAGGAGGCAAGGCTATCCGGTAAGCCATGGGTCTAATTTTCTCAAGGATTTCAAATGGACCAATATACCTAGGACTGAGATTCCTTACCCTCAATTGACCGACCCACTCTCGTCACCAAAGACACTCGAATGAACACATGATCTCCAATCTCAAACTCTAACGGCCTTTTTCTCTTATCGACATAGCTTTTCTGCCTACTTTGGGTCATGAGGAGTCTTTTTCTGATCAATTCTATCTGTCGAGTAGTCTGGTCTACAATCTCAGGTCCTATCATACTCCTCTCACTGAGCTCAACCCAATACAGAGGGGATCTGCACTTTCTCCCATACAAAGCCGTATAAAGGGCCATCTTAAGACTGAAATGGTAACTGTTATTATAAGCAAACTCTGCTAATGGTAAATACACATCCCAGTTATCCCTCATTTCTAACACACATGCCCTCAACATGTCTTCTAAGGTCTGGATGGTCCTCTCAGTCTGACCATCTGTCTAGGGGTGATATGTAGTACTGCACCGCAACCTGGTCCTTAAGACATGCTGTAATGACCTCTAAAAGTTCGATGTGAACCTAGGGTCTCTATCTGAAACTATGCTACTAGGTACTCCATGAAGTCGCACTATCTCTCTGATATACAACTGGGTTAATCTCTCTAGTGTATGAGTAGCCTTGATAGCTAACAAGTGTGCAGATTTCGTCAGTCTATCTACAACTACCCAAATAGCATCGTGTCCAGAGGATGTCCTGAGTAACCCCATAACAAAGTCTATGGCTATACTATCCCACTTCCACTCGAGGATATCCAGAGATTGCAACAACCCAATCGGTCTTTGATGTTCTATTTTTACCTTTTGACACACTAGGCATTTAGCCACATAATCCGTCACATCACTCTTCATCCCGGCTACCAGAAAATTCTTTTCAAATTTTGATACATCTTGGTGGCACCTGGGTGGATAGTATACTTACTCTTATATGCCTCTTCTAAGATGCTTTTTCTCAACTCATTTTGACTAGGCACACATATTCTATCTCGGTATACTATTATACTATCCTCAGACATCTTGAAATCTGAGGTTTTACCTTAGGAGATCTCATTCCTGATCCGTCTTAGGAACTCATCCTCTCTTTGGGCATCTAAGATCTGGGTTCTTAATACATTTTCAATTTGGGTTTTACTTAAATACAATTTACTCGATACTACCTGACAAGAGAGGTTCAAGTTTCTGAACTTCTCTAGGAGCTCTTTCTGCCTAATCATCATATGGACTACATGGATGGATTTCCTACTCAGGGCATTTGCCACCACATTGGCCTTGCCTGGATAATATTTCAACATATAATCATAGTCTTTCAAGAATTCTATCCATCTTTTCTATCTCATATTAAGTTCCTTCTGGTCAAACAGGTATTTCAGACTCTTATGGTTACTATAAATCTCTATGGTAGCACCATACAGATAGTGTCTCCAAACTTTAAGAGCAAACACTATGGTGGCTAACTCCAGATCATGCTGGAATAATTCCCCTCATGAGGCCTCAACTGTTTAGAGGTATATGCCACTACTCTACCCTGATGCATCAACACACATCCTAACCTTTTGCTCGAGGCATCACAATAAACCACAAATGGTTCATTAGGGTCAGGGATAATCAGTACAGGGGCAGTGGTTAAATGAAGTTTCAACTCCTGGAAACTTCTCTCACATCTATCATTCTACACAAAAGGTGTCTCTTTCCTAGTTAGCCTCGGCAGTGGTAAGGCCATCTAAGAAAAACCCTAAATAAATCGTCTATAGTATCCTGCCAAACCTAAAAAACTCCTAACCTTAGTGATCGTTATAGGTCTATCCACTATAACACAGCCCTAACTTTATGGGGATCAATCGTAACCTCGTCTCGTGAGATCACATGACCTAAGAATCTCACATCGGTCAGCCAAAACTCACATTTACTAAGTTTGGCATACAACCTTTTCTTTCTCAAGGTCTCTAGGACTAATCTCAATGCCTCTTGTGCTCTTCAAATGTCCTGGAGTACACTAAGATATCATTAATGAAGGCCACCACAAACTGATCTAGATGTAGTCTAAAAACCCTATTCATGTAATCCATGAAAACAACAGGCGCATTCGTCAACCCGAATGGCATCACAAGGAACTCATAGTGCTCATATCTCATTCTGAAGGCCGTCTTGGAGACGTCTTCAGTTCTCACTCTCAACTGGTGGTACCCAGATCTAAGATCTATTTTGGAAGACACAGATGCCCCAGCTAACTGATCTAACAAATCATCAATTCTAGGGAGAGGATATTTATTCTTGATGGTAACTTTATTCAACTCTCTGTAATCAATACACAAACGTAAGCTACCATCTTTCTTTTTCACAAATAACACCGGAGCTCCCCAAGGTGAAACACTAGGGCGAATAAACCCTTTCTCTAATAATTTCTCTATTTGCTTTTTCAACTCAGCAAGCTTAGTGGGAGCCATCCTGTAAGGAGCCTTGAACACCGGTCCAGCCCTAAGCACTATGTCTATAGGAAACTCTAATTCTCTCTTAGGGGGTAGACCACTAAAGTCAAACTCTTTAGGGAAAACCTCTGGAAATTCCCTGACAACTGGGATCTTCTCTATTCCTTCCTCTACCTCAGCCCGAATAGAGAAAAAGACTAGAAACCCTTGACATCCACACTCTAAATACCTCTCAGCCTAGGTAGCAGTCATAAAGGATAACTCAGCTCCTACCCTAGGTATGGTCCCACAAGCAGGAAAGGAAATGGTTCAGTGTTCACAATCAAGTACCACATTATTCGCAGCTAACTAGTTCATACCAACAATCAAATCAATATCATGGAAGGGCATACATATCAAATCAATAGTATTATGACAATGATTGAACTGAACAATGACATTTAAGCAAGTATGGGAAGTAACCACGTGGCCTCCAGTGGGTGTAGTGACAGACAAGTCAAATGGCAAGACACTAACAGCTAGACCCAATTGCCTCACACAATCATAGGATATAAATGAGTGACTAGCACCCAAATCAAACATAGCAACTACAGGAAAGTCATTCACTATCAGCGTACCTCGGATCAAACTGGGGGATGCACTGGCTTCCTGCTGAGTGAGTGCAAACACTCGGCCCTGGGTCTGCAGCCTAAGAGGAGGCACTATGTCCACCTGAGGACAGTGCCTAGCAATGTGCCCCGGCTTCCCATACTTAAAACATGTCATTGGAGACTGTTGGAAGGATGACTGGCTCAGATGAGGCGGCATCGGCTTGCCCCGCTGTGGCCTTCAGTTCCATGGCCCCTTGCCTCTCCTCTTGGTACTGGGTGTCACATTAGAACCCTCTTCCAGTCTCAATCTTTTCAATTTCGAAGCCCCCTTCTGACTAGCTGTAGCCGCAGCAGGCATGATAACTCGCAAGTTAGTCTCAATCACCCTATTGACCTCTACAAGGGTATTAAACTTTCTGATCTACTGTGGGGTAACTTTGTTGCTAATCAGGGGCTTCAACCCAGTCTCAAACTGCTTATATCTCCAGGGTTCATCATCATACCTCTGGAGGTAAGAGGAATACCGAGACAGCTCAATGAACTTGACCACATACTGGTCCACAGTCATCTCATCCGTCTGTCTCAAGCCCATAAATTCCATCTCTTTCTTCTTCCTCACTAAACTAGAAAAATATTTCTTATAAAACTCGACCAAGAAGCTTTCCCAAGTGATCAGTATGTTCTTGGTCTCCATCAGGGGTTTCGTGCTATGCCACCATTTATCGGCTTCCTTCTGTAGCATGAAAGTGGCTAGCTGAGCTTTCTATTCGGTGGTATAATCCATCACTGAGAATATCTTCTCTAGCTTCATAACCCAAGCCTCCGCCTTATCTGCATCCAACTCCCCATTAAATGAGGGTGGACTATTCTGCCAAAACTGCTTCAATAGTTTCTGGATAGGCGTCAGGGTCTGAGCAGCAATAGGCTCTTGGGAAGGTGCAGGTGGAATGCTAGATGTAGATGGATGAAGAACAGGGGCTTCTCTCCTGGCTTCTTCTTGCCTGACCAGGGTATCTTGCAAGTCCATGATCATATTATGTTATTGCTGGGCAATGTACCTCTGCTATTCCAGCATCTCCTGGTGCTGGCTCATCATGGCTTCATATCAGTTAAGCCTCTCCATGATGGTTCGCAGAGGATCCTTAGGCTCAACAAGAACCTCTGGCTCAGATCTCTGAGCCCTGGGCAGCCTGCCTCTACCCCTTCCCCATCTAGTCTCAACCATATCTGAAAAGAAGTAGCAACCCTCAATTCACAAACATATCACAAGCACATATGCATATGGATGTTACCACTTCCATGGCAATTCACACCAAACACAAGCAATTCACATCATTCAAGAGCCCAACACTGAGCAAAAGTGCCTGAACCTTCGCTCTGATACCAAAAATGTAACACCATAATGACTTAACTCTAACGAATCTCCTTCTAGGCTTGATTCCATATAATTTCCAAAGAACAAGTATAAACCGTGGCATTTTTATACTATAAAATGGGGTTTAAACGCTCATATTTTACCCCGTGGGTCCCATGAACACATCAATCACATATTCCAATCAAACTCCATCTATACAACTCATACATAGCATCAAAAAACTCATAAACCATGGATATGAAGCCAAAAGCCCAGAAAATTACAATTTCTCAAATGAGCCCAAAAGTCAATTTTTGGCTCTAACTTTGAAAAATCATAACTAATTCTAGAAAAATGGGAATCAAGAAAACCATAGCTCTCTAGAAAGATCTAAGTGTTAAATTCACACTAAAAATACTTTCCAACCACAATCTCAGTATTTGGACCATGTTTGACATTGAAAAAGAAACAAAGGTCTGGTTGTCCCTGGTACTGGTGCAGCTTGCTATCATGAACTTCAAAAATCCATAACTAATTTCAAAAAAATCTAATATGGGAAAACTATACCAATTTGGGAAGCTACAGATATTAAATAGAGGAAAAAAATAAGTTCAGATCATTTTAGTAGCCCTTGGACCTTGAAAACTGATGGAACAGTAACGAAGGTCGGATGTCTTTCCTGATACTGACACAGAACTTCAGAAAGTTCATTCTCCCTCTACAGACCTCCGATTGAGGTGCTTCTAGTTGGTATAGGTGTCACTGTGGATATCTAGTTTATACATAAAAAATTTCATGACAATTCGACACCATTTGGTCCATGAATGACACAGATTCATTTTTGGACCTAGTTGCACAGTACAATAACCAAAACTAAAAAATTCTCTAACTTCAACAATTCAGAAAATATTCCCTAGACCTCCAAATATTACCCATTTTAGCTTCCAAAGAAGCTCTCAATAGGCTCTAGAGGCATGCCAAATTTCATATCAAGAAGAGCTCATTTAGTCATATTTTAATAGAGCTCACAAATTTGGCAGTTTTGGCACCCAAAATGGTTCAAAGTGGGTCCAAATGGCCTCCCACATGTTCTAACACCTCTTGAGAAAGTTTTAAAGTATAAAAACAGCATATATGAAATGCTCAAGTGATCCAAATCATCATACATTTCAAATTCACTATACTACGGGCCAAAATATACTATTACATATAAGCCACAAAAGGGCCAAATTCCACATTTCTATTGTTTTGCCTCTCTACATAGTTCATACATTATTTATACGTATTTCTACATTTTCTCAAATATTTACATCTTAAAAATAGTAGGTGTATATTCATTTTAGCACCTCTTTACATCAGAAGAACTAAAATAGCTACACAACTCCCTAAGCATGCTCAATTGGCTCCTTGGTGTGCACTTGGTTCTCCTTGAACTCCACCTAACATGTTAAGATGGGAGAAGGAAGGGGGTGAGATTCAGGGAATCTCAATAGCTCATACACTCATTCAAGGAAGCAATCAAGGCATATAAATAAGTCAAAGCATGCAAACCATTCACAATTACACAACACATGCTTTTCATGCCATGGTTTCGTATCAATGCCAAGATAAGCTCTAGGGACTTTTGGTCTAGCCTCACCCAAGTTTTGGGACTTTTAGATTGGCCTCACCCTTGGTTTAGGGACTTTTGGTTCTACCTTACCCGTATCAAAGGACTTTTAACATTACCTCACCTGAGCAATTTTCACAATCCATATCATAAACATATTGGTACCAATACATCAAGGTAACATCAAATGGCATGGCTCACAACACAAACATATACACAAGTATACAATGACTATTACACATCCAAGAATGCAACAAGAAAGAGTGGAAAGCTACCTTATCGGCTAACATAAGCCTTCCCTTTCAATTTTTTTTTTCTCCTTTCTTGGTTTCACAATCACAACTAGATGGAGTTGCTTCTTTTGAGCCTAGACACAACAAAGAGTATGGAATTACTCTCTCATTAACAATTATTCACAAAGCTAGGCGTTTCTTTAAAGCAAACCCTACAAAGTATAAGAAACTAGGAGTTTCTCTCTCTCTAGAATTTCACCAACTTTTCTTCTCTTTTCTTTGCATTTCTTAACTTATTACACTCTCTTTTAAGAGTTTCTTGCTCATTGTTGGCTAGAACAAAGCTTTCTTACTCAACAACCCATGGAAAGGAAGCTTAGAAGGAGAAGAATAAAATCAAGAAGAAGAAGCATGAAGAGTTTTAAAGGCTCTTACCTTTCTTCCTTAGCTTCCCTTCTTTCTCTCTTAGTTTCTCCTAGTTTCCCTCTCTCTCTCAAGCCTTTTTTTTGTGCTTGGATGAAGCTTAGGTCGGTTGAAGGAGAAAGGATAAGTTTGGATGCTTTAAGAATTCAAATTCTCTTTTTTCACATTTTTTTGGACTAACCCTCACTATAGCAAAGCATAATCGTCGCTACGGCAAGCACATATCAATCCCAAACCCCTGCTTTCGCTACGGCGTGGGCTACGGCGAGTAGCTCCCTGGTTTTTGTATGGGATGCTCGCACTCACTATAGCTAGAAGCATTTTCACTATAGCAAAAAGGCACTCTCACTATAGCTAGACCCTTTCTCGCTATAACAAACAGGTACATTCGCTATAGTTAGGCCATTTCTCGCTATAGCTAGCAGACTTAGAAAATTTTCAAAACTTCAAAAATTTTCAGCTTCTCTTTTTTTTCTTTTCTTTTTCCGGTTGTTACAACAAGTTTATAAGAGGAAGGGGATGAATAGAAATAAGGCCTAAGATGAAGAAGGAAATGTGTGGCAAAGGAGGGTCAAAATAGGAAATTACAAGCATAGCTACCTTTGTCATGTAGTGTATGAGGGGGGTAGAGATTGGCATAAGTGTGAGGAATATACTACAGTGGCTATGTCATATGTAGCATTTACTAGCTCATTCATGCAAGATATGAAAATAAAAACAAAGTTCACATTCACACATAAGCTTTTTAACACTGAAATTTGACCATTTGTAGGTCATTTTGGACTATAGGGATCCAAACTTGATTCTTTTCTTTTCTTAACTCATTTTTATCATGAACAAGTTTTTTCATACTCAATTTATGGTGCATAACTTGTGGAATCCCTTAAAACACCATTGAACTCGAAGAGACAGTAAAGGTTTCAAAATCTGCACTAATTTTGAAAATTCATAACTTGGGTTATACGACTCCAAATCATACAAATTAGGTATTTATGAAAAGCTTAGAATTTCAACTACATGCTATAAAAATTTCAAATGAAATTGAATTCATTTGCTTAGTCAAATGTAATGGAACAATAACAGAAGTCAGAAATGGAAGCATGTAGCAGACTTGAACTTTAAAATTGCATATTTTGAGCTACACAACTCCAAATTAAATGCTCTTAGCACTACAAGAAAAACAGAACTTAGCGATGGAAAATTCCGTCACTAAATATGGATAATTCCATCAATAAATGAATTAGCGACGGAATTAGTGACAAAATTTTTCTGTTGTTAATTTTACTATCGCTAATTCATTTGCGACGGATGTTGGAATTCCGTCGCTAATTCTAAGGATAGTATATTCTGAATTTGTGACGGATTAGTGACGAAAAGTTCCCTCACTAATTAGCGACGAAATATTCCATCGCTAATTAGCGACGGTTTAGCAACAAAGTATTCTGTGTCTGATTAGTGACAAATTAGAGACAAATTTTTCTGTGGCTAATTAGCGATCGATCAGTGACAGAATTTTTTGTCACTAATTACTGACGAATCTGTGACCAAATATTTCATCGCTAATCACCAATAGATTTATGACAGAATATTCTATCGCTGATCAATGATGGATCAGCGATAAAATTTTCTGTTATTGATTATTGATGAATTTGTGACAAAATATTCCGTCGCTAATCTGCGATGGATTAGCGACGAAATTTTTCGTCATTGATTACTGATGAATTTGTGACAAAATATTCCGTCCCTAATCATCAACGGATTTGTGATGGATTATTTCGTCACTAATCAGCGACAGATTTATGACAGAATATTTTGTCATTGATATAATTTTTTATATTGTAATTTTTTTTAAAATTTAACCTCAATATTAATTTGCTACCTATGCAATAATATACAATAAAAGCATAATAAAGTAAGGTTAATTGAAAATAATAATATTATTAAATAATAAAATTTTGCTTTTGTTTAAGTATTTCTCTCTATCTAACAAAGTATATAAGTACAATAATATTCAATAAAAAAAGTAGCAAATATATTAAAATAATTCTTAATTAAATGATAATCATTCTAAAACAAATTATAACAATTCTTAACAAAACATGTCTTAAAATAGGGAAAAATCATCTTTATGGTATAGGACAATCATCAGGATCTGATGAAGCACGAGATAACTGCAATTCAAGATCTTATAACCTATTGAGTGTTTGCTGATGTTGGTTTAGTTGAGACAAGATTTCTTGATACTGCTTTGTGATACGTTGATTCTCCTCTGTTATATGTTGATTCTCCTCTCTAAGCTCTTGATTCTCCTGTCTTAAAGGGGTTGTTTCTATGACAATTCTCCTACATAATTCCTCTTCAAAATTTGAATGGAGTCCTAAGTTATGAATGGAAGAAGAGGTTCTACAAGAATAGATAGCATTAATATCTTGAGCCTCAGATCCTACCCCAAAAATACAACCCTTCTTATTTTTACCACCAATAGCCTCCAACCATAAGACGACTTCATCATCATCTTCTACATTGTTTGACGCTATGCCTGTTGAGTCCTGAGTAGAAGTTTCGGCATTCTTAAGCCTTAAATAATCAGCATGTTAAAGGAAGTAAAGAAATATAATTTTACAATAAGGAAAACAATGATAGTGCATCTAAAACTAAAAGTATGCACATATTTAAGCATCTTTTCTGTCATATAGTATTAACATGAAGTGTGATCATATAATGAGGAATAAATATTTTGAAATTACAAATATATTTAGCCATTACAATAAAAGTTATCAAATATTGAAATTACACAATTAGGTATATGGAAAGAATATGTCATGTTAATAGCCACAAAGCAATTAAATAAGTAAAAAATATTAAATAAAGGATCACATAATCCTAGTGACAAAACAAAAAATGAAGACTCACTGTAACGCCTCATAATTAATTAAGGTGTTAATCATGAATTAAGTTAATTAGGAATAATTAATATAGGATAATTGGGCAAGTTAAGTGAATGGAGATTTTAGAGAGATAAATTATTAATATGGGTTTGAGATTTAATTAGGATAGAAACTTCATCTAGACTTAAATTAAATTAAGTAGACCAAGGATAAGAGGCTAATGGAGGCCCAATAAGCTAAGTGCAGACCTAACTTGATCCAATGTGATAGAGACCCAAGATCCACCTTGTATAGGCTCTTAGGAAGGCCTAATAAACCTTGTGCAGACCCAAAACAATGGAGATCCTAAAACTAGGTCTGGCCCAACAAAGCAAAAATCTGAACCCATTAGAAGTTGGACCTTGGAGCAACCCATGACCTATATTTGACCTAACTAAAACCCTAATACTTCAGCCTCTTCCCCATTTGTTGAAACATAAAAACACAACTCAAATTCGGAGGTCCAAAGGAGGCTCTAGGGTTCTTGACATATTTCCACATTTTCTCACATTTGGAGCAAGTTCAGCCAAGGTAATAGTTATATAACTTAATCCTCTCATCTTTTTCTTTAATTTGGCCCAATTAATTTTTCATTTGGAGTATTTTCACTATACCCAAAATCTAAAATATGGGTGTTTGGGGATTTTCTTGATGAAATTCATAGGTTAAGGCTAGGGCTGTCATTAAATAGGTATGAACTCTTCTTTTTGAGCTAATTCTACTTATTTGAGACCCTAATAACTTGATTATAATATGGGTATTAATTTTATACAAATTTGATTAGGATTTTAGATGAAATATTGACCTTTTCTGGTAGAGGACACTTCAATCCGAATTTGGGACTTATAGTGGTTGGGCAAGTGATTCTTAGGTAGTCATTAGCATTTTAAATTCTTTTGATACTGATTGCAACTGTTAATGATGAATTAGAGTAGTAATTCTATGATGTTATGGTTATAGAGAGATTTTAGCACCATTGGTGACTATTGCAATTGTCTACAAGTGAGGTAACCGGGTTTATAGTAATTCCATGTATATATCTGATTTAATTTCATATGTTGCTGTACATGAATGATTTGAAATATTAAAT
The DNA here is from genome assembly GCA_026724425.1 of Erythrophleum ivorense. Taxonomy (NCBI): domain Eukaryota; kingdom Viridiplantae; phylum Streptophyta; class Magnoliopsida; order Fabales; family Fabaceae; genus Erythrophleum; species Erythrophleum ivorense. The sequence goes on from JAIUCV010000347.1 coordinate 645,143, forward strand.
GAATTGGTTAGCTATCTATTGAATTGTGATTGGACCTTGTGAGTTCATGGTGGAGCTGTGGTGCGACTGCCACCCGTGCATGTGCTTCGATCGGGCACCGGGTTATGATCAAACCCCAAATGCACTGAGCCCTGATTGTGCTTAATGGGGAGTAGGTGCTGTGGACTGGCCTCTCCCAATGTTAATGGCCTTTAACATGTGAAAATATGATTGCTAGTATGGGATAGTAATCATGATAGCCTAATTATTTCATTTACTGATATAACTGGTATTTTGCTGTTGCTTATGTGAAATTATGCATATATGCTAATTAAAGTGAAATATATGATGGAATTGCCTTGGTTACTGGGATTTATATCTCACCCTATTTTATGGGATTAAACATTTCAGGTGAAGATTCTTCGGGTAAGGATAAGGGTAAGCAAGTGGATGAACATCCATGAGCTGAGGCCGGGTGTGGGGAGCTACACTTGGTCTGAGTAAAATAAAGTAGATGCTAATTTTTGTTAACCTTTGTATAGCATCATCATGTATCTGTATTGCGAAGTGTAGGAGATTGTATTTTGATAACATGGAATGTAACTAATGAGTAATAGGCTTTACATTAGTTGTTGTGGGATGTATGAACCTTGACACTCATTTTAGCTAGTGAACCCATGATATATTGACTATTTGAGTATTGCAATCCTATGATATATTAGATTGTCGATTTGAATTAGTGATGTATGGAACCTTAACGAAATATATGCTTGAATGTTAATTGTTGGAAGCATATTTAATTTCTGCTAACATCAATATGTAAAATGGCTGACATATGGTAGTTGGATGGGTAGGAATTCATATTTAAGTTTTGAATTAGTGATGGTAGAATAGTTGGGTAAATAAGGTGCATAAACATCATTAGAGTTGCATAATTTAAGGTAGAGTAACCTTAGGGGGATTATTGGAGGGAGAGTGGAGAGGATGAAGCAAGGTTTTAAGAGTAGTAGGATCAGAAGACATTTGGCCGCGGCCAAAATAGTGTTAGCCGCGACCAATAGTGGCGAAGTTGCCTAGGGAGAGTTCCAGAGAGCAATTCACCGCGATGAATGTGGAATTGGCCACGGCGAAATGTGAGAGGCTAAACTAGGAATCGTTCAGAGGGGAATTGGCCACGGCGAAGTGGGGAATTGGCCACGAAGAACTTTTGTGAAAATAAACCAGGCATTCTAGAGAGGAATTGGCCGCAGCGAAAGGAGGTATTGGCCTTGGCCAATAGCGAGAGGCGAGCGAGGGAAGTTACAGGAGACTTCTTCACCGCGGCGCCATGTAGGTTGGCCACAGTGAAGGTCCAACTCGTCGACAATGCAAGGGGCGAAGCCGAGGGGAATTGGCCACGGCTAAGGGGAAATTGGCCGCGGCTAACATCCTGAAACCCTTATATTGACTAGGAAATCTTGGTTTTTCATATTGTAACCTCAAGGGATGACTTGTAAACATTAATAGAAGTTAAATATGAATTGGAACTGATAGGTAATAGAATCAAGGCTCATAAATGAATGTTTGTTTTCTCCTGAGGTTCGTAAGTGTGGTAATTATATGGTTGATGACTCTAATAATATTAAGGTTTAAATTTTTCCATATTTCCACAATGTAATTAGTCTTAATGCCACGTAACCCTGCTTTATGGTTATTAACCACGTGTTTAACCTTAATTGAGATGATTAGAAGTTAGGGTCGTCACACTTATACTATAACTAGTCAGGCCTCTAGCCGTCAATACAAGTCCAGTGATAATTAAAATAAAAAATGAAGACTCACACTACAACTATTTAGGCCTTCGACCGTCGGTACAAGTTTAGTAATAATCGAAATAAAAAATAAAGACTCACACTCACCCAATTAACTTAAATATATATATTTTTAACTAAAAATATTAAATGAAAGATATTTTGATAAAAAAAATTAAATTAGATTAAAGTGTATAATAACTTTTTATTTTAGGATACGTCTATTTAATTTATTCTATATCTTTCATAGATAAAAATTATATTTTTTTCTAAGAATAATAATAAAATTTTATATAATATGAAAATTAACAAAACAAAAATCAAATATAATATTAGCAAATAGTGTGTTTATGTAATATAACTGTAACTTGAAGAAAATCGTCTTGGGCTTAGAAAATCATCACTTCAAACTCTGACAGCCATTCTACCTCCTCGCCTTTTCTAATTTTCTGAATACCCATCATGGCTTATTGCTTTGGAAAATGGAAAATGTGTCTTTCAAATATTAAATGTTTGCTAATATATATATATATCAAATATTAAATGTTTGCTAATATATATATATATAAAATGACATAGATATTTTGATGTTTCATATAATTTTTTTCCACTTAAAAAATTAGAGAATATATCTTAAGATCTTAAACTAATCTTTATACAATTATTAATGTAAAATTCATATATTAGAAATGTGTTCTTTGTTATATTTGAAGCAACAACTTAAAACACTGAATTACACGTAACTCATTACCTTGTGGTGATGGTAATGGGATACGAAATAGTCCATCTTAGGAATTACTTTATTTTTGACTGCTATCATTTGTTATTTACTATAATTGTGAATTCTGCATTTATTTAACACAAATTGTGGAGTTATACCTTCTATTTTTGTTTGACAAAACGTATGTTTTAATTACTACGGTTAAACTCATTATACCTAAATAAGTAGACATAATATCAATATCACAAGTTAACCATCAAATAATAAAAATGTTAAATGGAATAAGTTTTTAGCTTAATATTGTAAGTTATTCTCTTTGAGCTTGTTTAATTGAATTTCAGGATTCATTACAAGTAATTGAAATTATATATTTAAATTTCACATAAGCTAACATTTATAAATTGATATCAATATCATTTGGTCAAATAGAAAATTTTCATCTCACTCTATTTGATCAAATTGAGCTTTAAATACTAAAAAATAAATATTTTAAAAGGCTCAATATTTAAATAAAAGTTGAGTGGATTTTCTTAAATCTTTGACGCATTAAGTTTTGCCAGTCATAACTATTAATACTGTCTTCAATTAATAACTTTTGAGAGAATAGATCCCTATAGTAGTATGGATTGTTGCAGAGGATGCAATAAGCATTTTAATAGTTGAAAATTTTGTTCTTATTATTTTAATATTTATCTTTTCCATCAATTTTTAATCCAAACAAATTAATAAAAATGCTTATTGCATCCTTGCAGGGGTTGTATTACTATAAGGGATCTGTTCTCAGCTTCTAGTAGCTTTTCATCAATGCTATTCACTCTTAATGAAATCAAAGAACATAACAACTCAATTAGAATATTCAATCTTAGACATCAAGTCCTTGAGACTAAAAGAAAAGTAAGCATACATGTTCAAGCGAACCTATAAAATTCATGAGGAACAATTCGAACATAATTCTGCACCTTTAAAATGAATTAAATATAATCAAAATCATTTCTTGACTTGGATTTAAATTTTTTTTAAAACAAATAGATAAATAGGGAAGACCCTAGCTTTTCCTTTAAAAAAATTAACAGGTCAACCCACAGGATCTAACTTGTTTTGACAACTATACTCATAATTGACACGTAAATATTAGAAATAATGAAAACTTATCATATTAATTATAAAATATTTGAGATAACAAATGAATTAACAGTAATAAAATAAAAAAATATTTTTTAGAATATTTAAAAAATAATAATAAATAATAAATAGCAAAGAATAATTACAATAATATAATAGACGTTATATAAAAAAATTCTCTCCATTCCAAATAGACGGCAAGTAACCCAATTCCTGCAAAGCGTCAAGCCATCAACTACTTCCATTTTAGGAATCCTCTAAGGAATTCTCTACTTAGAAGGCCAAAACGCAATCCTTGGTTCGGGAAATTCAAAATTCCTAATCCTGTAATGATGAATTACTATTACTATTTTACTTTCGCTTTGCCCCCTATAATTTATTTTATAAATATTTTAGAATATCTGCAAAAGAGTAAATCACGAAGGTAAAATGACACTAACCAATTAGAAAATGTAATGCAAAGACCAAACATTAGTGACACAAGTTGAGGGTCAGCCCTTACGCTTCACCAATAGCATGGACATTAGTGAGGATGAAGATGTCATTTACTTCACTGATTGTAGCACAATCTTCTATAGAAGGTAAGTATCCCTTTCTTCCTAGGGCCTACTAGTTCTGCATTTTCTTACAATGATTCAATTATATGACTCTGAAACATTGCTCTGTTAAGCTCCCCTTTTTTGTTTTGAATGGGAACAATGCGCAAATCACTCGTTTAAGTGAACTAAAAGGGACAATGTATTCAGGAGATGATGTTTGCTGTTCTTGTAAAACTTTTTGAGGAATATTGACTCCTTGAAAATGCCTAAGAAATTCCAAAACAAACAGAACAACATAGTCTTACAGAAAAATTTCCTTGTCAATATCTTAACCTAGATTGCCTATCTTGAGACGTGAGAGCCAGTAAAAGAAGCGAGAGATAAAAACAAAGATGGAGAAGCTAGATCTAAGTACTTGGCTGCTAATGGCTTTTATTACTAACATCAAATTAAGGGAGAGAGAGAGAGGCAGAACAAAAAATACCACCCAAGAAGTATATATATATCGATTTTCACTAAGGAAAGGAAAAGAGAGACAAACCTTAACTACTATAGAGAGTCAACGACCTTCTGTAACAACCAGAAGAAGAAAAGAAAAAGAAAAAGAAAAAGAAAAAAAAAGAAAAGAGAAAAGAAAAGCTAAAAATTTTTAGAAACTGAAAATTTTCTAAGTCTGCTAGCTACAGCCTAGCTATAGCGAATGTACTTGTTCGCTATAGCGAGAAATGGTCTAGCTATAGTGAGAGTACCTTCTAGCTATAGCGAGTTCGGGCACCCCATACAAAAACCAGGGCGTTGCTCGCCGTAGCGCGCGCTGTAGCGAAGGCAGAGGTCTGGGACTGATTTGAGCTCGCCGTAGCGAAGGTTATGGCTCGCTATAGCTAGGGTTAGTCCGGAAAAGTGTAAAAAAAGAGGATTTGACTTTTTAAAGTGTCCTAACTCCTTCTTTCACTCTGTAACCGACTTAAGCTCACTCTAAGATAGAGAAAAAGGGCGGAGGAGAGAGAGAGAAGTCTAGAGAAGGAAGGAAGAACAAGAAAGGTAAGGATTTCCATGGCTTTTCTCTTAGCATGTTGTTCTTCTCCATTTATCCTCTCTTCTCATGGTCTTAGTAGTTAAAGTAGCCATGTTTTGAGCTTGGTTCAGAGGAGGGAGAGTAGAAAACCCCTCTTGAAGAAGACCAAGACTCACATATCCTTACTTTTCCCTTGCTTCCTTCTTGAGAGCTTGAGAGAGGAAGGAGAGTTGATAAGTTTCTAGTGAGAGAAAGAACTCCTAGCTCTTATATGCTTAGTAGGGTTGCTAGAAAGAAATTCCTAGCTTTATGAATCAAGTGTTAAGAGAATAATTCTATGCTTCTTGTGTGGCTAGGCTCAAGAAAAGCACTCCCATCTAGAGGTGATTGTGAAACCCACAAGGGAGGAGACAAATTGAAAGGGAAAGTTATGAATAGCCAATAAGGTAGCTCTCTCCACCTTTTTTCATGCATAAGATGTGTGCTTACATTTTCTTACTTGTGTGTATGTATGTTTTGAACCATGAGAAGTATGCTAGCATGGTGATGCTTTATGTATTTCAATGATGTTTTATGTGGTTTCTTGAGTTTGCTTGAGTATCGAAAAGCCAACAACCCTTTAGCATGGTGAGGATGAGCCAAAAACCCTCAAGTTAGTTGAGACAAAGCAAAGAGTCTCCCAAAAGTGAGGTTGACTCCCAAAGAGTAAGGGTTGAGTCTAAGAACCTCTTAGAGAATGGGTGAGGCAAGTCCAAAATCCACGAGTGAGTGGGTGAGGCTAATCCATTTACTTGGCAAGCTTTTATATGTTATGTATGGCCTACTCACATGTTGAAAATGTTCCCTTTTATGTATGGCCAACTTAGATGTTGCAAATGCTTTTCTTATGATTTTATATGCTAACATGCCCATGCATACATTGTGAGACTTGTTTGCATGCTTTGTATGTATGATTGAATGAGAGATTCTTTGAATCTCACTCCCCCTCTCCACCATCCCAACATGCTAGGTGGACCAAGTGAGACAAGAGATAGGAGCCACCAAGCTTGAAGTTAGGAAATTCAATGAAGAGATTGTAAAAGAGCTTTTGTATTTGTAATTAAGTCAAGTGGTGTAAATTATCGATGTACATGATGTAGCACCTAGGAATATTTGTAAATGAATGTATGTATCATATGTGTATGAGAATGAGACCATTTGAACAATGTAGCACGTTTTCAGTATAAATAGTAAAGATCTTTGCCTATGTACATGGTGCGTGTGTTGGTGTGGGAGAGTGAGTTTTGCAAATCTGGGTCATTAGACACCTGAGCCATGGTTGGTAGCCCATATGGATGCTTTCTCATGTGCTCATAGAGCCTTAGAGGTAGGAAAACCAAAGTTGGGCCCCATTAGCCTCTTTTAACACAAGGAAGTGGCCCTTTTGCATATGATGTCCAAACCTGACTAAATGACCTCTTCTTGCCTTGAAATTTGACATGTGACTAGATCTTATTTAGAGCTTTTTGGGAAGCTAAAGATCAAGTCATTTGGAGGTCTATAGAATTTCCTATGATTTTCCAAAGATGGTATCAGAATTTTGGATTTTCAGAAACACTGTTCATTTGGTCAGTTATGGAATTGTGTCATCCGAGTGGCAAACGTGATCCAATGACTATGAAATTTTATAGACAAAAACTAGACAGTCACAGAGACTTGTAGCAACTAGAAGCACCTCATTTGGAGGTCTAGAGAGGAAGATATGCATTTTCGAAATTCTTGCCCAGCATCAGTCATCCTACCAGACCCGAGGTACTGTTTCATCAGTTTCCGGGAGTTTGGTTTGATGAATTGATCTGGAGACATTTTTTCTCTCTAGTTAACATCCACATCTTTCCATAGTGATATTGTTTGCAAGCATTGGACTTTTTTGGAATTAGTTATACATTTTTGAAGCCATATCAGTAAACTGTGACAGTAGCAGAGCCCCCTCCGACCTTCAGATGATTTCGCTTGTCAAACGCGTTATGTGTGGGATTTTATGAGTTGTATATATTTTTCCCATGAATTAGACAGTCTAAGCTTTCCAGAGTGACTAAGAGAGCATGTTTTCTATTTTTTTACATTTAGTTATGAATTTCCAAACCTTGCCCAGAAATGAGGCCAAATCTGCCGAAAACGAATTTGCATGTCTCACATCCCTTTTTGTTTTCCATGAGTTTCAAGCTTGTTTTTGGGATTGAAATAAGTTGTAATGGTGCAAATAAATATGAGGATGAATAGAATGAGTTCACTCGGTCCATGTGACACAAAAATGCATTTTTACCATGCCATAATACTAAGAAAGGGTAGCATCTAAGGAAGGGAGATCCCACTTTAGTCTTCCTAGATGTATATGAGCATGTAAGGCATGATGGGTATGAGCTAGAAATGAAGGTGTTACACCTTCGATGGAGCTTCAGACAACAGTGGCAACAAGCTTTGAACGAAAAGGAAAGAAAATGGTTTAGGGCTTTTGGCAAAGGGGGATGGTGTTCTTTTTCTAAGACGTAATTTTGTTTGTACTGGGTCTTTTGATCAGATAGTATTGGGTCAGAGGAGAATAGCTCATAGGCCCATCTTAAATGCAGTTCAAAAGCTAACCAATTCTCCTCTTATATTAACCAGTTTGGGTCAGAGGAAAATAGCTCATATTTTCTGAAAATTACTTGGGAGATCAATTCCAAACTGCTTTGGTTTCGCACAGGGCAAGTGGCAAGTGTTATATTAGTATGTTATTTTTAAAAGGAAATTACAATTTAATATTATAAATAAAAAATATTTATATTAGCATATTTTAAATTATAAATTTATTTTTAAAAAATTAAAATAAAAAAATCCTAATTTAAAGTTTTAAATTATAATTTTTTCATATAATTTGAATTTTTAATCTTGAAATCTTTTAAAATAATTTTAAAACTTGGGATATAATATTTTAATATAAATATATTTACTTTAGAATTCTAAATTGAAAATTTCCTTATTTGGATGGAGACGTGGGGAGCTTCATCTATTTGGATCCAATTTTCATATATTTGCCTCTTCATCCTTTTTACTGTCTGTACTGTGTAGTGAAAGATCAATATCATTCTCAATTCAAAAAATTTTTATTATTATTATAAACAATGACGTAAAGTTTAAAAAAAATTGTTTTGTAAAATTTAAAATAAAAATATTATAAAATAATTTTTTTAACTCTAAATCTTTATTTATAATTCTTCTATAAAAAAAAGTCCAACATCATTCTAATGACTCTTATATCAAACACATTTCTTTTTTGTTAACCATTTTTTCAATTAAGAATTTGAAGTTATTAGGTATGGTTTGCCTTATTTACTACATGCATCCAATTTTTACTAATCACATGTGCTTTCAATTTGGCTAATATAATTGTGTACAAACAACTATATGTGGGATCCAACCCATCATATTACATGTAATATTCCTTAAAAATGCAAGGAGATTTTTGTATTGGTGAAGATTTACACGCAAATTCATTTTTGGAAATTCAAACCAATTTTTTATGGAATAAAACAACTTATAATCTAATTGACAATCAATTCTAATGAATTCATATGTCTAATCTTTTAAACTTTTAATATATAAATAAATGATCACTAGTGCATGGTTGTATATATCAATCTCATTTATATTTTGATTAATAAATATTTCTTATTTAAAATTTAAAATATAATTTAATCATAATTTAAAATTAAAATATGCGATTTCAATTATAAAAATAGTTTTGATTAATAAATAGTATTGTTGACTATATAGTTTTTTGAGAGATTGAGATTCTCTTAGACAATTTATAACTTTAAATCAAAGTAGGAGAATGATCAATATATCTTAAATTTGTTTAATTCTTGTTTCTTAATATTTGAAAAAAAAAGGATTATAAATATTTAAATCATTGTAGAAAGTAGAAGAAAAAACCAATTTGAATGCCAAAAACTGTATTTGCCATTATGTTATAAGGCCTCCTTAATTGACTCACTTCTTCTTAAGAAAACTTGTGTTATTTTATTTTTTCTGCTTACCAAAAACAATGCTTCCAATACGTTTTAGGTCTCTTTATCTTATTGACTTGTTATTAGCCTGTTCATTAAATCCCTATACTATATATATTAGCTATTATTATTTTTAAATTACCTTTTCTAATTTCTTTAAATAAGTTCGATAATTTACCTTATTTGCTTTATTTTTCGTTTATAAAAAATTACAAATAAATAGTGATTCTATTTACTAGAAATGCATCTTCTTCTAATCAAATTGATTTATGAGTTATTCAATTAATTTTTTTAGGTGGGATGTTATTCAATTAAATTTTAGTATAAAGTATGATGACTTTTAAATTTCAAGTTTTTAAGTTTTTATTAGGAAAAAAAGTTACTCATGCCAATAGACACAAATTCTTCTCTTTTTTTTTAAGTAAAAAAAGTATCTTCATTTCATAATGAAGTAATAGTAGTTAAACTTATTATCAAAATCGAAGAGTTTATTGGATGTTATTTAATTAAATTTTAGTATAAAGTATGATGACTTTTAAATTTTAAGTTTTTAAGTTTTTATTAGGAAAAAAAGTTACTCATGCTAATAGACACAAATTCTTCTCTTTTTTTTTTAAGTAAAAAGAGTATCTTCATTTCATAATAAAGTAATAGTAGTTAAACTTATTATCAAAATCGAAGAGTTATTAAATAATAAAATAATGTTGGAACACGAACAATAACTAAGTCAATATTCATTTATTATATCAAATTCAACAACTTCCATATTATCATATATATATAAAATAAAAGGCTTACATAATAAAACAAAAATATGAGCTTTACTCCAATTTAAGTAGGAGTAAAATACTTTCAAAATAGATTGAGAGAACAGAAATTATGAACTTTTCTTCTACTATCGTATATAATTCCAACTCACACACACACACAAGTATATATTAAAGTACTAAACTTAGGTAAAATTCTATAGATATTTATTTTCAAATCCTTCAATAAATATATAATACTTAAGGAAATTTTTTTTAAAGTCGAATCATATAATATTGAATTGTTTAAAAAATTACTCATACTTAAGGCCAAATCTAAACATAAATTATTAGGAGAGCGAAAATAAAAAAAATAATGAACTCATAATTGATATAAAAAATTTTACATTAACAAAATTATATGTAACATACCTTTTTATGATTTAACAACATAAATTACTATGTAGTCTTAAAAAAATTATTTTTCATCTTATTTAACAAATACAACATTATGTTATAGTTAAATTCACTAATATTTATTTTTATTTTTTATAAATTAGGAATTGGGTAATTAAATAATTTACTTAACAAGATTTAATAGATTGATAAACCAAAGTTAACATCGTATTATAATAATTTTCATGTTAAGAACAATCATCTTGACAAGTTTTTTCTCTTTGTTTAGAGGTAAAAAAGAAGCTTTCTTATCTCTTGGACTCTCATGGGTAGAAAATGAAAATTTATTACACATATAATTAGAAACAACTATGGACCAACAAAAATCAAATCTCAATTGAAAATGCAAGAAAATAACAAAAGATTATTAATTATGTTTTTGCATATAGTGTAATTAAAAGAGATTGAGGAAAAAAAAAAGAATAGGTGTAAAAATAAAGTAAATCGGATACATACTCTTTTATATTACTCTTTCTCTCTAACTACATAACTACAGAATATGTATTAGATTTTAGATTATGCCTTCCACTCCTTTTTTGATTTTGCACCTGTTGGTATTTAATCTTTGCATTTTGCAAGAGAATTTAAGAGATTTGAAATTTAAATAAGAGAAAGATTTAGTCTTTATAGAAGGAAAAATCTTGACACGATCATTTAAAAAAGTGCTGATAGAAATAGAGAAACAACATGAAGAATGTGTGAATTTAACTAAGTGTTTACATCATAACAAAGAGGGGAAACCGATTATGAGCACAGAGAGGTGAGAGACAGGTGACGTGATTGAAGGATAATAGCTAAGTGAAGTCATTTTTAATATTTGTAAAATTATGGAAAAGAGATATATTGTCATAATTTTTTTATATCATTTATCTTTTGAATTTTGTTGAGTGAAATGTTTGTTTCACTTTTATTTATTTTGTATATTTTTAATGCAATCATTCCTTATACATAGTTGTTTAAATTATAAATTTGCACACTTTTTTTCCTATTTTTAGTTGATTAAATATATTTTATATTTATATTAATTTATAATTTAAAATAAATAAATTATACTTTTTCTAATTTTTGAACATGATGGAGGCCTTTTATTGCTCATAGAATAATTAAGCACATTAGTATTTATCACATATTACTATTTTGATATTGAAATTATTAAATTATTAATTTAAATTATAATATATAAATTATTAAATTATAATATATATATACACAATTAATAATATTTAACTAATTTGCAATGGTTTCATATATACATATGTATATTTAAGTCATTATATCATATAAATTGTTAAATAATCTATGACGGATTTAATGACAGAATAGCGACGGATTGGTTTGTGACAAAAATTCTGTCACAAAATTAGTGACGAAATATTTCGTTACAAAATTTCATCGCAAAACTAGAATTGACTATCATGCTTATTACTAACGAAACTTTCCGTCACTAAATTCTGTTACTAACTTGATTTGTGACGGATTAGCGACGGATATTATTACGACAAAAATTTTTTGTCATTAATTTCATCGCTAATTTTTGCGACGGAATTAGTGACGGATTTGCAATAAAGTTGCAACGGAACAAAATTTCGTCACAAATTTGTTATTTTTTTATAGTGTAGTAGCCACAGAAGGCCTAGGATGTGACCTGTAAAGTCCCACATCAGATAGGAAGGTCCTGAGCTAAGGCCTTATAAGTGGGGGCGAAGCTCCCCTCGCCAGATGCATGTTTTCCTTGAGCAAAGGCTGGGTAACCAAGCTCTCGAAGCTCAGAAGGCGACAAAACCCTTGGGAAGGCCGGGTCAAAGACCCACGAACCAGGGGACAATACGTCTGGTGGCTCTGTAAGTGTGTTGGATGTAACACCATAAATTCTAGCTCATTTCATATCATTCTTAAGCATTCTATCATGATTCATATAGACTTCCCATAGAAAAAACAAGGAGAATAGGATTAATTTCGCTTTGCGTCATATCTAAAAATTTCAATCCGTGTCACGTGGACCGTGTGAGCTTATACTATACTTACTTATATTTAATTACATCATTACAACTCATTTGCATCCCAAAAACATCCCTACAACTCATGGAAACCAAAATGAGATATGGAAAATGAGTGTTCATTCTCGGCCAAAATTAGCTTCATTTCTAGGCAAACTTTGAAAAATCATAACTAAATATAAAAAAATCTAAATCATGAAATCTTGGTCATTATGGAAATATTAGGATGTCTACTTCATGCTAAAAATATGTACAAGTCATAACATCCCACACACAAAGCGTTTGATATGCGAAATTGTCTAGAGTTCGGACTGGGTCCTAATGCTGTCACAGTTTATTGATATGAAATTCAAAAATGTCCAATTAATTCCACAAAAATCCAATCCATGTAAATGATATGAATCTAGAAATATGCGGATGTCAACTAGAGAGTAAAAATATCTTCAGATCAATTTATTGAGCCCAGATCTCAGAATTCGATGGAACAGTACTTCTGGTCGGGCAAGGCTACTGATACTGGATAGAAACTTCAAAAATTCATATCTTCCTCTCTAGACCTCCAAATAAGGTGCTTCTAGTTGGCACAAGTCACTGTGATTTCCTAGTTTCTCTGTATAAAATTTCATGATAATTGGACATCATTTGAATCTCAAATGATAGAAAATAATTTCGGACTAATTGAATAGTGCCGCAGACCAAATACCTAAAATTTTCTAATTTTGAAAAATCATCAAATATTCTGTAGACCTCCAAAAATTATGATCTTTAGCTTCCCAGAAATCTCTTACTAAGACCTTATTCCATGTCAAATTTCAGACCAAGAATGACTCATTTGGCTAAAGAGTGACATAGGGTTCCATAATGGTCAAATTTAGCTCCATATGAGATACCAAACTTGCCAAATGGTCTTCCCTTGGTGTTGGCACCTTTTGGGCAAGTCTAAAAGCATATTTAAGACTTTTGTGAGCTACCCAAATAGTCCCAAACCTCATGCATCACATTTTGGCCATTCAACCCTCACTTATACACATATTCATCAAACTTTAAATTCTCATTCTATAGCCTTACATACTCAAAAAACATGGGCTAGTGGTCATATATCATAATCATACATTTAAACATCACATAATAGGGTATTTACACATGTCTCAACATTCATAGTACATATACAACCTCATATACATGATGAACCATCATTATGATTCCAAAATAAACAAAACAAGGCATAAGCTTATTAATCTCTCTTCTTCATTGTCATTGGCTCCCTTCACCATAATTGCTTGGTCCACCTAGCATGTTAGGTCATTGGAGAGGAAGGGATGAGATTCAAAGAATTCTAATAGCTTATCTCCCATTCAATCATACATAATATGTGCAACCAAGTTTTACAAATGTATGTATGGAGAAAATAAAAGCCATAGACATTTTAAAGGCAAACTTGGCATGTGAACCGCTCATACAAATCATTCAAGAGCTCACCAAATATTTGAATTAGCCTCACACTTCTCCTCAATGATTTTGGGCTTGCCTTACCCATTCTTGAGCACTTTGGACTCAACCATACTCTTGGGAGCCCACTTTGCTTTTGGGAGACTCTTCACTTTGTCTTAACCAAGCTCAAGGGTTCTTGGCTCATCATCATCAAAGGGAAGAGTTCTTGGCCTCTTCACACTCAAGCAAACTCATACAAACATCATGTGCTCATTTGAAACATAACATGGCATCAAGGATCATGGAATATAAAGGCATGCTAGCATACTTTTCATAGCTTGAAAATACACATACACACATTCTAAGATAAGCTAAATACACATCCATACATGAGAGAAAGTGGAGAAAGCTACCTTGCACAATTTCACACACTTTTTCCTTAGCTTTCAAGCTTCCTCTTTCAGCCACACACCCACAATTTGGTAGAGATAGTTTCTCTTGGCCTAGATACAATTTATGGGAGCCAATTAGGTCCATGAAACATATTTTAAGGCTACATCACTTGATAAAACACTAGATTGCTCTATAGGCTCCATTATGGTCCATAAAGGCACCTAATGAAGCAACACCCCTTAAGGGAGTTCTAGGCCTCATTCTTTCCTTTCAAATATGATTTTTGACTCCTTTTAAACCTCTTGGAGTCATCACATCATTAAAACAAAAGACCTAGTACCATGTTGCTTCTTTATGTCATAATATGGAACCTAAGACACCAAATCACTTTCTATGAGTTCTAAATTTTTTTCAAGGCTTCCTCTCTTCCTCTTCCATCATATATGACTCAAAACTAAGCTTGGAACAAATTAAAACTATCCCTAACCTATAGTTCTGCCCTAGGCCGAAATGACACATGAAAAATGGAAGTAATGGGTTTGCTTTGTTTTCTTGATGGAAGAGGTGTGTGGAGAGGTCTCTAGGGATCTTAGGAACTCAAGAAAACACTCATCTAAGCTAGGGAATTCATGGATCAAAACAGATTTCACAATGTCTCCATGAATCCCTCACTTTTCTATCTTGTGTTTTCATGCTTCTTTCTTTGATTTCTTTGCACCTACTTGCTTCTCACACTCCAAAATCTATGAATCTCCCTTGCTAGGACCAGAATTCATCTCCCTTTGATTGGTCTCTATATGGGATGAAATTATCACAAGGAGGAGAAGGGAAGAAGAAGCATGGAAGACAACAAGTTACTTTGATTTCCTAGCTTTTCTCAAGTGCTCTTCCAAGTGATAAGTTCCTCTCCTTCAAATTCTGTTATTCCTCCTCTGGACCAGACTCAAAACATAACCAAATCCATCAATGAAACCATAGAAATGAAGAGGAGAATAAGAGGAACAAGTTTACTCAAGGGAAGAGTATAAAATTCCATACTTTTCTTACCTTTTCCTTGCTTTTTCTCTCTTCAAAATCTCCTCTCCTTGTGCACCCAAGAGAGCTGGCTTCCTTCTTTGTTTTTGGGGTAGAAAAAAATCATGGAAGTGAGGAGCTGCTGGAACGTGGATAAAAAGGAGCTAAAAGTCACTTTATGCAACTTTTTACTTTTTGCATTTTAGTTCCTTTTCTTGGTTTTTTCATTTTAGGCTCATATCAACCCTTTTTTTAAATCCACCCTCTCCATCATATTCCTTAGGCTCTTAATCATAATAATTGCCTTTGGAATCACTCAAAAAGGATCTGAAACCATTCCGAACTGTTCGGTTAAAGTTTCGATCAACCGACAACCAAAATCGTTCATCGAAGGGGTTTCAACTGTTCTAGGGGTTCCCATAGTATTCGGGGCCTCTGAGAGTCTTGGAAAACTCAAAATTTTCGTTTAAAAAGCCCTCCTATGAGTTTTCCAAATTTTCCAAAAATTACAAAAATGCCCTTATTTCCTTCGACAAATTTTCTGAGCTCTTCTGGCTTTAGTTTTTGGGCATCTTAAATCTCATATCCTCATTTTCTAATATTTA
The DNA here is from genome assembly GCA_026724425.1 of Erythrophleum ivorense. NCBI lineage: Eukaryota > Viridiplantae > Streptophyta > Magnoliopsida > Fabales > Fabaceae > Erythrophleum > Erythrophleum ivorense. Next base: position 660,979 of record JAIUCV010000347.1, read on the forward strand.
AAATTTTATCATAATTTTATTTGGCCCCAATTCCTTCTATTTCGGGGACTCCTTTTATATCTGGCCCATTTCTGACGTTTACGGAGAAACCAAATATTTTGTTTCTCACGTTTACGGAGGGACCGGATGTTACATGACCTAATTGTTATAAAAATTTGAAGAGCATTTGAGCTCATTTGGCCCACATAAGACATTGCATATCAAAGACTGTTATAGTGTTTAGCATAATCAGACCCCTAAATTCAAAAATTCATAACTTCCTCTATATAACTCCTTTTCATGCAAACTTGGTTGCTCTAAAAAGATTATAATGTCAATTATATGTCTATAAAATTTTATGAGTATTGGACTTCATTTGATCTTAGACCTATTCTATGTGAACAGTACCAGGCCTAGAAAGCTTTCTTTCTTCCATTTCTTGTGTCATCGTTACTAGTTATACTCACTGATTCTAAGAGGTGAAGTTATTGATTGCAATATAAACAAAATCAGAAAGTGAATTCCATCACCTTTTTATATGAAGGGGACAAAAGTAATTCATGGGGGTAAAAGACACAGCCTTGGATTAACTTTTATGAATCATTCGACACTTATGTCAACAATGAAATGCTCAAATCAAGGTAAACCTTTTAAGATGTTATCATGTGGTTCTGATTTGTTATTGTTTAACACATATTAGACTTGCGAGTTTATAAACCATTTTTATTTGACTAAATCTTACCTTGACTTGTATCAATCAGATGGCCATATCAAGGAAAGCATTTGAAGATATTATTAAGTGATTCTGATTTGTTGCTTCTGGTTTAAAATTTGATAAAATTCTTCTTTTTTTTGTTTTGTTTTTTGCTGAATCTGAGTTTCATTTTAATTTCTGACACTGGAGCTTAAGAGATGGTTGATGTCTATTTAAGTTTGAATATAAACTTCCTGTTCAGATGCAGAAAGCCATTGATGGTATTAACTTGGATATTTGAGTTCTTAGATTAGCATGAGAATGAGCTTCTGTTCTGATGAATTAAAGTGATCAAGTTCTTGAAGGTATTACTGTATGAATGTTTATTAGAGCTCAATGTACTTGTTTTCTGTGATATTAATTGGGTGATTTATTTATTCTGTGGGTTTTGTTTCTAGTAAGGAGCTCAAATTAAACCTTTGTCTCCTGTGATACTTTGGATCTTGTCAAATTCAAAACTTATCTAAGCCAAATTCAGTTGTGATTGGGTCAAAATAATCATATAATACCTTTTCTTGTTATCCTTTTTGGTCTCCTGCTACATTTTTTTTTCTTTTTCATTTTTCAAATTTTCATTTTCAAGACACACAAAGTTATTATCGCACTCATTTGTCTTTCTCGAACTGGGCAAGGAAAGTGGAGCCATGTATCTTGATGAATGATTTCCTTTCGATTTTAGCAAAATAATGATAATAATTAAACCCATATGTATATCTTGCAAAATAATTACTTTCGTGTAGCAATTTCTATATTACAAATGTATTTTTCTTTTTGTAGTTCTTCTTAATCGAGAGCAAGTTTTCAAGAGTAAGAAATTTATAATTTCACTGTTTCTTCGGCGCAGGCTACTGTAGCAGACCTACAGGAGGCAATACAAAGGCAAAGTAAGTGAAGCATTTGCTTTTTTCTTTTCTAATATACAAATTAGTTTGAAATATTATATTCTGCATTTATTTTTTGTGATATGTGAGAAGAAAAATGCAATTAGTATTGGGACTATATCTTGCTGGCATGGTCTCTGATAGCCAATGTTTTTTGCTTAATGTATTTCAACGTTATAATTAGTAAACTTACTAGCCTGCGTTATAATTTGTGGCTCAAGTGGTGAACCAAGCAATAAGAGAAATTGCCTCCATATTGAGAAGCAGCTGTAGCAGCAAAAGAGCCCTGTGAAAGGATAAGATCAAGGGAAAAGTTCAATAATTGCACATTTGGATAATAAATTCATGTTCTCTCTAAGACATAGTCATTAAAATCTAAAATGGGTTTGCTTTGATTGGTAAATTTAATGTGAAAAATTGCGTAGCTGGGGGTTTCTAGGTGGAGCCTATGAGCTTCATTAATAACAGAGGTTTTGCTTATAAGGTTATGTTATGTTTCATTAATAACATAAATTTGATTTTTTTATGGTTTTTTGAAGGCTCTTAAGACAATTTTTACTAGTCTATTATTTCTCCCTATATTTATTACGACCGAAAAATTCTAAGGTTCAATTTATAAAAGTTATGAGTTGTTTATAAATAAATACATATATAAATATGTTTTGTGTAGATTTTATTGGAAAAAAATTTCAACGTACTTATCGGTTTTTTCTTAATTAGTTTAGTAAACTAAATTTAGGTTCAAAAAATTGAATCTGCTAAATTTTTAACCTTGATAGTTTTCCATTTGTTTTTCTTATATATAAAACTAAGTTTAAAGTCAATCGTAAGCAGTGCTTCTCATGTTATCTGTCAAGCTATTTTATTTCATTTGAATTTTTCAATGTGCTTCCCCCTAAGTTTTAACATATTTAACAACATTGTTTTTGTGCTCCAAGTTGTTGCCTCTGGAACTTAATGATTACAATACGTTCTGATTTTGCTTTCTTAGAAATTGCTTTTTTTTTTTTTTTCAATTTCCCTTGTTCTTAATATTTTTTAGTAGGTTTTGCATTGGATCAGATAGAATTGTAGATTTTGGAACTCCACACATAACCACGACTTCTTCAAGTCATTCTTTAAACAGTTAGAGATTGTCAATTTAATACGTTCTTTAGTTTTTTGCACTTTAGAATGTTTAGTTAAACAACATTATAAACAAATAGTTTGTCAGCTTCTTATTAAAATTTTGTAACACTGATAATTTTTATTTCAATGAATTTATAAATTGCCCTTGTCTGATAATTCTATTAAATATATAATTTGGTAATTCAGTAATGTTTAGTTGATAATTTTAAAAGGAATTTCAACAATGTACAATGAGGCCTTTAATTAGTAAAAATTATAATAAAAGGAGGTTGGCAAAATTTTTTTATAAATGATTTTAGCAACGGTTTGAACCACCAGAGAAGATTGAAAACAGCCCTAATATTTGAACTCATTTGTGGCAGTTACAAAATTCACCACTAATTAATTATAACTGTCGCATGAACAATTATTGATGGTTGTTCCCGCGGGTGCAAAAGAAATGGCTACTAAATGCCTAGTGATGGGTGTATTAGACGTGGCTTAATCATCTACTTTAGCGACGGTTAAAACCGCCGCAGAATGCAAAAAGGATAAACCTTTCCTTTGTACTAAGAAAATTTCATTCCAAATCCATCTCAAATACATGCTGGAAAAAATCCGCCTCTGATTTGTAATGAACCTAATCTTGTGATATTAAAAGAGGGACTTAGTGAAATATAAAAGCGATTGAACTGAAATGCTATTGGATTTTTAAAGCCAAAAGAGTAATTTTCACCCCAAAAAAAAAAATGATTAAGTCGGAACAAGAATCGGGTCTTCAAAGCCTTCTGTAGCTTTCTTTTCTTTCTTTCTTTTCCCTCGTTCTTCCTTGCTTCATCTCATCCTTCCCTCTCGTCCCTCTCATTTCTCTCTCTCTCTCTCTTTTCCCTCTCACTTGTGCACGAGCTTCCCTCAACCATCCTCCACCAAGCTACAACCAGATACTTCTCGGGTTCAATCAGCAGCGACTCCCATTATGTGAGATGAACAGCTTCCTTTTCTTGATCCAACTTTGACTCAGCTGCTCCTTGCTTCGATTCTCACCACCTCCGTCCCTCTCCAGCAGAACCTGAGTTGCTGCTGCTAATCCTCTTCGGGTCAACAATTTCAGCAACGCCTAACACAGGTTACTGGGCTCTTTTCTCCTTCTTTTGCTGCAATCTCGTCGCCCTTATCATTTTCACATTTTTCCAGCCGCATTTTTATTGTTTGTAACTTCCCCTCTTTTTGCTATTATACGTCAAACCCACGGCCCTATCAGGAATTTCTTCAAATGCTCTTAAATTTCAGCGTTAGCTCTTGTTCCTTATCAGCCTGGTTCATGGACATCTCTGCAAGCTCTTCGAATTGCAACATTCCCTTCATTGGACAGCAACTGATGCATTTCAGGTTGGGCTTTTGATTCTCCTTTTCCTTCTCCGATTTGTTCAACGTGGGTGGTGCATTGTGGGGTTCTTGTTTGTGGCTAGATAACTAAGCTGTGGGTTGGAAATGATGGAACCGAACCCTAAATTAACTGAAACATTCTCCGTATTATTGATATCAATGGAGTATAACTCCTACTCTCATGAACAGAGGAGGAGGGAGCTGAATCCAGTTTACAGAGAAAGAAAAGAACACACAAGAAAAAAAGACCCACGCCCTGGCTTTCGAGAGGCCAGTTCTCTCCTTTCTACCCTCAGGTTTTCCACATCCCTTTATCCATACCTCTTCCTCCGCTTAAAGCATACGCACAGCCACGCACAGACGACCCACACATTTACTAGTTGACAAATTCTGTTATGCAGCTAAATTTCCTCTTTGACCCTCCCCTGACGCCTCATTATTGGTTCTCTCCTCATGGGCCATTCTCACATAAATTTTGCCCCATTTATTCTTTGTAGCTGCAATGCTGAAATCATCAACTCCTTAGAATTTAGGAAGTTGGGTGGTAAGGCCTGGGAGGAAAATTGTGGAAAGTATATACGTATAGGTGTAGATATATATATATATATATATAAACTAATGAAATGTTTACTTTAACGTTGTTGAATTGGAGGATCCTTATACAAGGGTTTGCTAGCTTAGGTTTGAGAAGAAGTTCTAACTTAAAATAAGAAAGGTTTACTTAAATGGAGATGATTGGCCACCTACTTTGGTGGCACTTGATGCTAATATTTAAAGCAATAACATTTCATCTTGTTGGATTATTAGGTTATGCTGGCTTAAAGCCATAAATTTATAAAGTAATTAATTAATTGTTAATTAATTAATTAATTAAATTAATATTTAGTATTTTATTTGAGTTTTGAAATTCAAAATAATTAGTCAATTATCATTAGGAAGAAAAGAATTGTCTCTTTTCTAAATGCAATCTAGCCTAATATATTCATGACTCAAGACTATTTAGCCTAAACACCTTGACTTGAAAATACCAATTAATCTTAATGAAATGAATCTTTAAGTGTAGAGCTTGTTCCTGCCAATATATTGGTTATGGTAAGCTAATTCCTATTATTGTTATTGTTTGACCTCGAGATAGCAATCCTACAAATCCTAAGATGTTGAATTGATTGGTTTAGGACTACATGCATTAAGATAAAGTGATTTAACTAGCTAACTAGCAAAGATAGCTTGAATCGATGAGTACTATACTAATTGCCTAGGCTATAATTTGTCAAACACCTCTAGCACATGAAAATCACAATAGTTGCATTCTTCATAAATTAAGTGAGTATCAATTAGTACCATTGTGTTCATATTCCCTAATCTCTACCTAATCAATTATCAAGCATTTTCATCTGATTAATTAACTCCTAAACTGAAAAACATTATGTATATGTGCTTATCAATGAACTAGAAGTAAGGAATATAAACTTGATTAAGAGCATTAAAAACATACAACTACACCATAACCCATACATGGATCAATAGAAATTATCACCACTATTAATTAATCAACATGAAATCATATTCAATTGGTGAAATCAAGTAAAAACTTCAAAATAATAAAAAAAATATGGAGATTAAATGATCAAGGTAAAAACATAGGATCACACAATACAAAGCAAAATCTACCAATAAAAGACTTAAGAGTTACCTTTTTAAGTTGATCCAATCCAAACCTCTCTCTTAAAAGCTCTTAAATGCAAAGAAAATGCTCTAATCCCCTTTAAGAAATGTAGAAAATAAGCTAAAGGTCCTTTAATTTTGCTTAAAGGAAGAAATTTATAAAAAAAAAACTCACAATTCTCTAATTGTCCCAATGGGCAAGTATCGTTGCATATTCCAAATCTAAATTTAATCATCATGACAAAAATAACTACTCCTTATCAGAGGCAGAAGGTGTGAACTTTTTGAAATTATTTGTACTTCAGTTTTTGAGCTTTTCAAAATCACTTTCTTAAAGTGCAAAACTTATTTATTAACAAATAGGTTTCTACAAAACAAATAAAAACATAAAATATAAATAATTAAACCATAAAGGAAAATTTAAAACAATTATTTGCAAGAATATATTATATGCTTCCATGAAAAGCACAATTTGCCACAAAAACATATTATTCAAGTAAAAGCTAATTTTTAAAAATTATTTCAATTATGTTCTATTTTGAGGGATTTTTTTTAAAAAATAACTCTACTTTGCACCAAAATAAACAATAATATAAAGTATTTAAAAATAGGTGTAAAAAAGCTAAAAATCACAAAACATTCTATGTAAGTCTCCTAAGACATTACTAAAAATTAATATATTTTGGGACTTATCAATCACTTCTTTTAGTCAAGCTGAAAGTGGACCTCTTTATGAAGTGTGGGATTGGTTCAAGGAAATAATGCAAAGATGCCCATATCACGACCTCCCTCTTTGGTTGCAAGTCCAAAGCTTCTTTGACAGCATGATAGTTAGCACACGCATAATGGTAGATGTGGCAGTAAGAAGCTCAATTATGGGAAAGACACAAGAAGGATTTAGGAATTGTATGAGAACATGGTAACAAATGCATATCTACTACTAGAACACTTAACACACAATGCTTTTGGGGCATGCAACATTGATCATATAGTGGCCTTAATAGCACAAATGGAAGCTCTTAATAATAAATTTAATGCAATGAGTAGTTTTGAATACAGTGGCTCTCCAAATTCTGTAAACCCTACTTTTAATTTTGATTTTGATTCTATAAATTTTGATGTTACAAATAGACTTAATCATGGGCTGAGCTTGGATAAAAATAGGTTGGGCCTATTAGAAAAATGCTTAAGAAATATAGGCTTAAGCTTGACATTGTTCATTTTTTGGGGCCCAAACCTGGCCTAAAAAAAAGGTTAAGCCTAGCTCGCCACTTTAGAAAATAATGCGAACTTTTGTTTATCTTTCTAATATTTGTAGTGATTTCCTTTTCTAAAATCGATTTCTTTGTTTATGAAATTTGGCAAGAATTATCTTTACTAAAGATAAACATATCAAATAGAGCTGTTAGGTTCAACTTGGGCATATCTCCCCCCTTGAAACCCTCACAATCCCCCAAAGCACTATCTTTTTCTCTCTCACACATAGAAGCTTTTACTCTCCCCTCTCTCTCTCTCTCTCATCCTTCCCTTTTTACTCTTTGGCTTTGCTGAAACATACTCACTCAGCCTATAAATATTCCCTAATATCAAAATCATTTAATGTGAGTTAATCAAATAAGAAAGGGAATGTAAATCTTAGGACAAATATTAAAGACAAGTATGAGCAAATATACCTCACCATCGATGGTGGTGGCTGTTGGTGAAACTGTGGGTCGAGGGGCTGGCTGCGACTGGAGGTGTGAAACTGTGAGCCTACTATGATGTGTGTGCGTGTGACAGTCTGTTGTGGCCTACGGTGTAGTATGGTGGATGTAGATGGAGAATGGAGGGCTAGGGCAAAAGCAGAACAAAAGAAAAGGGGGCCATAGGGCTATGTGGTCACGTTGCATGTGTATCTCAGCATGGTAGTCCTCTCCACTAATAATTTGATTCATTTCATTAAAAACTTAAAAAAAAAATCATTCAAGCAAGCTTGTCTAAGGTTTAGATGGGCTTTCCAAATATTGGCTTTTTTTTTTCAGGCTTTTTCTTCTAGGCTCATATTCATTTTTTTAGGCCGGGCTTATTGAGCCGGGTAAGCTTCTTAGCCTATGATTAGCTTTAGTTACGAACAAGGCTATTAACTTTGTGTCTAATTTTGGAAGGCCAAGCAAACTCATATGGCAACACTTATAACCAAGTTGGAGGAATTATCCCAACTTCTCTTGGAGAAATCAACCGAGGCAACAAGCTTAAGGATAGAGACTAGAGGGGAACTTTTGACAAGCCCAGCCACTAACTCATGAGAAGAAGCTAAGGTTATGGGATATGCTTGCAAAGTTTATGGTAACTACAAAGTTAAGGATTGATAACTAAGAAGTAGCTATGAAAATATCAAAGAACTAACTTGGTCAATTGGCAAATTTGCTATTGAGTTAGATCAAAGGAGTGCTACTTGGTAATACATAAATGAATCCTAAAGAGCAAGCAAGGGCAACTGTAGCTCCATATCAAAAGCATTGAAGAAGGAACTCACACATCTAGCTCTAGATGAAAAGAGACCAAAATTTATTAGTTATGTTTTGTGTGGAACATTTGTCAAATTGTTTTTGATCATTTGGATAATTTGAGTTAACATTTACTTTTAATCATAAAAATAAATAAATAAATAATAAAACAAAAAATGTTTCCTTTGATTTTTTTTTACATGCTTACTTGTTTTTGTTTTTAGGTGCTTACCAAGAGTTAGATATCTATTAGAAAAGCTTAAAATCAAATTTGGAGCTTATAAAGGATGGAGCATGGAGATTTGAGGGAGTTTCTTCTAACTCTTTTTACTATCTCATCTCTTACTTCATAATTCATTCTTGAAAATATAATTATTGAACCTCACTATCAAATATTTTCTTTGAAAATTTTCTTTCTCATATTTTAGCTTGTTTGTTTGATTTTTGCATGAGTTGAACATGATTTTTAGAAATTCATTAAAAATCATTGGTAACTATTTTTGCTATGATTTTTCTTTAAATACATATTTTATATGTCTAGTTTTATACAGTAAATTTTTGCTATCAATATGATTCATTTGAATTGTTTTACATGTTCATTTCATAGCAATGCTATGTTTTTCTACAATTTCTCATATGCTAAACTTGTTGAATTTATGAGAATTCATTTGATCGACTTTTTCTGTGATTCAAGTGGCAAGTTTTCAATAAAATTGGTTTCATAAGTTTTTCGATTTAAATTGAATTAGACATTCATGGTTTAATACTTGATGTTCAGTGCTGTGAAATGCCGATTGTGTTGATTTTTGCATTACTTGTTGATTTCTACACTTTCTTTGAGTAATGCTTGGTAGCCAATTTCTGCATAAACAATTAGCTTAACAACATGTTATATTTATCTAGAAATTCTTTAATGAATTTTTAGAAGTATTTGCGAGGTGAAATTCACCTAAATGCTATAGGAGCTTATTGTACTTTACTGCTTATATCTTTTCATATCATCTCTTAAGCTTCTTTGCATGTTGTAGCCAACATAAGGACAAGCACAAGCATATTTTCATTTGCAAGAGAAAGATAAGAAACAAGCTTTGCATTAGAAATGGGAATTCTTAAACTTTTGAACTTTTCTATTTTTTGTTGGTTTGCTTGAAGTGTGTTTTGAATTTTAAGTTTGGAGGAGTATCCCCATATTTTTAGTTTTTGGTTGTTTGAAAGTTTTTTTAAAATATAAAAAAAATTAAAATTAAAAAATTTCAAATAATTTGTTATCCCAATTGCTGTTTTGATATACCATTTTTTGAATTGTTGTAGTGATGTACTAAGTCATCACTCTGTTTAAGTCATATCCAATCTTAAATAGTCTTATGTCTAAGAATTTGTCTAGATATGTTTGTTGAGAGACCTTGTGAAGTTATCACAATCCAAGTGTTGTTGTTCTTAAATTAAGAATATAGTCTAGCTATGGAATTTTTTAAAAAGCATGTTTTTAGTTTAGTTTTTGCTAAGATAGTTTTATGTTTGTTTTGATAATTTCTTTTAAATATTTTTCCAAGATATACCATGGCTTCTATTTTGTTTTATACCATAGTTTGCTTTAAAGGGAGCTCTTTTTACCTAGTTTTTTGTGTTATTAGGAACATTGAGTACAATGTTCAATTTTAAGTTTAGGGGTACATGGCTACTTTTATTTTGTTTAAATTTTGGAGAGAGAAATTTAAAATTGTTTTATGATTTTGATTGAGATATCTTTGTGATTTCATTGAAATTTTTTCCAAATTTTTTTCAAACTCCCTCCTACTTGGATTTTATTGAATAATTGCTTAGTTAGTAGTTATATTTTCTTTGGATTTTATTGGATTTGAATGATAAGACATGATTGTTGATTGATGTTTGTGGTTAATAAATTTATAAGAATGTTATATGGTGATTAGTTGAATTTTTAATGAATAGATATTTCTGACTCATTAAATGAATCAATGCATAATGCCATGCATAGTTTTAATTTTAGTTTTAATCTGAAGTATGTGATTAATTTGTATGAGACTCTTGAATCTAGACTCTAGAACTTGTTTTAATTCTTTCTTAAGACAAAATCTTAGGTCTAATACTTCTTTTAGAGATGATTATGAGTCTTATTTTGTTTCTTATATAATTATTAGTACCCCATTGAGCTTTCATTGATGATTTGTGCATATTATGCACTTTGATAATTTCTTTTTTATTGCTTGCATTAATTATCTAGCTCATAAAATAACATATATACTTATTTCAAGGAGTATCTTAAGTACTTTGATTTTTCTTGCTTTGAAAAGGATGATTTTGAGAGTGAATAAATGTTTTAAAATGTTATACATGAATGTGGGACAGAGTAAATTATAGAGAGAAAGTAAGAGAGGAATTTTTTTGAGCTTTTGTTATTTTCTTTTCCTTGTATATCAAATGAAGAAATAGCAAAATGCTATGTTTTAATGAAGAAAAAAAGGATGAAAATATGAAGCACAGAGCACTTAACTATAAGCAAAATACTAGATCAAAGATCTAAATTGGGAAAGTTAAAAGAAGAAGAAGAAGAAGAAGAGAAAGATAATTGATTTGTTTTTAGAATTAAAAAAATACAATTCATTGATGTTTTAATTCTCTTGTTTTTGTATGAACATTGAGAGAAAAGAAAGATACAAATTTGAGGAGATGATTTAAAAAGTTAAAAATGGAGAGGGGGGGGGGGGAGAGAGAGAGAGAATACCTTCCTTCTTGTGTTTATTAATGCTCTTTTGAACTTTGAACACTATTTCCTCTTATCAATTTGAATGTGATTACCTCAACCTATTTAGCCCCCATTACAAGCTTCAAAAACCATTTGATCTTTGAGTTATATTAAGATCTACATTAGTGGATATAAGGATGAGAAGCACGCATATGAAACTCTAGGGAATGGATAATCTTATAGATTAATGAGCATATTTTTCTTTAAGGCTTGAATTTGGATTGTTGCATGGTACACACACGCACATTTATGAGCTAGAAAATTTTTCATTAATCATTTTGACTTTGAAGCTTATACTTATTTCTTATCTTGGATATTGATTGATATAATCCACACTAATTCACAAATTCTATATTTCCAATGAATTGAAATTACTTGATTAAGTGATTAATTTTTCTAGGTGTTTAATGTTTTTAAAGATATTTTTCCATTGATTTTATTTGTAGACAACTAAAAAGCTAAGTTTATGGATGTAATAGGTAAAAAAATATACATATCTTTTGCTATATTTAATAGGACTTATCCATTTTTAAAAAAACTATTTTGAGTTCTTTTCCACCAATTTTATCATTAATTTGCATTTTGGATTATTAGGTGCAATTGAGAGCTTTTCATTCAAAACACCCCAAAATTAGGACTCAAATGTAATATTTCTTAGTTTTAGCTTGAGTTCTCAAATTTGTGGTTGTCTTGTATTTATGAGAAGCCATAACTATTATCTTGTAAATAGGTTAGTTTGTATATATGTTAATTTTCATGTTATTTAATTTCTTGTTTTATAGCTGTAGATATGTAAATAAATAAAGTTTCTAGCTAAAGAGTTGATTTCATGAAGGCTAGGGACTAAAGTGCAAAGATTTATTTGGATGGTCAAAATTAGCTTCTTGCCATGGTGAGCTTCCTTTTTAGCCATAGCAAGCAACAACCTCAAGGCTGTGATCGATGTGTTCTCACAGTGACCAAATAGATCTACATCATGGCGAGCAATTGTGTCCAAGTTTAGTCCCATTCATTTCTTGTTGTGACATGTAACATCCTTTAAATTAATATAGGATAAACTACTATTCCTAATTATAAATTAGAGAATAATTTTTGGAAAGGTTTGATTATTGATTATTGAATTTTGGATATAAGGAAAATTATTGGAATAATTAGGAATTTTCTAAATTGTTTAGGAATTTAATATAAATTATTTGAATATGTCTATGATTTACTAAGTAATGAAAGAATTAAATATTAAATAATTAAGTAAGAATTTTAGTTAATTTCCTAGACCATTAAAAGCCCTAAAGGGATAAAAATTTTAAGGTGAAATTTTGAAGTCAAAATATAATTAATAAAAATTTCAAGTTGAAAGGGTAGTTTTAACTAGGACTAAAATGGAATTTAACCAAGGTCAAATCATAAATTTTCCCAAGGCAAACATACAATTTTCCTTAGGAGAAAATTGTTGAGATTCTTTATTGGGATTAAACCAAAATGATTCATAGGACATATAAGGTACTATGAAGCAAATTCTTTTTGATCTAATTTTGAACCAATCTCTAAATAATTAAAGTTAAAGTATTTTGACTCCTTTAACTAAAGCTTCCAGTGAAAGTGAAATGTAGAGAGAGATAGAGAGAAAGAAGCCTTAGAGGAAACCACTAACTTTGAGTTTCAATAAATAAGGACCTTAGCCTTTTCCCTTCATTGCTTTATACACATACGTACACTCTTTAGGTGTGTGTGTGTGTGAGAGAGAGAGAGAGAGAGAAAGAACAAGAAAGACTAAGAGAGTGTTTGAGAGTGAGAGAGTTGTAAAAGAGAAACACAAAGGGTAAAAAAAGAGAAGCAATAAGTTGAGAAAGCTCAAAAGAATTTCAAGGTAAAAACACTCCCTTGCTAACATATAAGATAACAAAACATGTTATCTTAATCATTGTCACCTTTTTCTTCTCTTTTTTCCCTTTGAAATGCATGATGCATACTATAGGAGTTTTATGAAGTTAATGTTGTAATATTGAATTTTAGCATCAATCCTTAAGTCTTTTTTTTCCGGTTTAAAACTTGTTTTTGACATTTGTATATTGTTTGGATCATGTTAAGTAGTTGTATATTAGAGGAAATCATGATTTTGAGTGATGAACATTGTTATTTTCATAACAAGAGACTTAAGTACGGACTAGCCATGTGATTTTACAAGGCTTGTGCTCATCAATTCTCATTTTTGGAAAAAGCATAGCCTAGCCACATGATTATACATAGTCAATGCTTAGAAAACAAGACTTAGTAATGTAAATTAACAAGGTTATGTGACTGTGTCTTATGCAAAGCCCTAAGAAGAACATGACCCAATCATGTAAAATGACACAAGCCATGTAATTATTCCCTGACTTGCACATGCTTGAACTTGCAAAATTACATGGCCTAGCCATGTGAATTTGTATGGGCCATGTAATTCTTGTATAATTGAGAAAAGTAAGTTTTTCTTACATCAAATGTTTGCATTGTATTTAATCCTTATATGTTTGAATGTTGTGATGCATTGGGTTGCATCATTAAATTCTCTTAAAACCTAAAGAATTTAAATCAAGTAACCCTTCACTTAATGACCTATGCAAAGGAGAAATGGAAACACATGCATGGATGACAATAATATGGACTATTTTTATGCATAGATGACCTTGGTAGTAGAGTCCCTTGATATGGATTCTTGTGCAAGGATGATAATACCTTGAACCATTCCTATGCACAGATTACCTTAGCTATGGAACACCTCAACATGGAATGGATATGGACTTATTTAAAGACACTTAACATTAAAAGACACAATAATAGGAAAAAAGGATTCCATCAGAATTGATATGAGAAGCCTTTGCCTATATTTTCTTAATTGCAAATTAGTACATGCATTCTTCAAAATGATCACACTAGTATATGCTTATATTTGAGTTTAGCTGTAATTGTATATGCTCATGTGAGATCAGTATGCATGCCTTTCATGTTTTCAGTGTTAAGTAAAAGAAAAGAGATAACGATGCTTTCATGATGTTGTTTGTGACAACCCTACTTTTTAAACATGGTAATTATAGTTAAATATGCAATTAATAATCTATGATTAAGGTTTGAAGTCGTTACAGTTTATTACATTATGAAAATATAGGAAAATTTGAGCCTTGATGTTAGGATCATCACTAAACAACCATAAACAAAAATAATGCATAAAAGAAATCATACTATCACAAGGGATTTATGATTCATCCATCCATCAATTTTCAACACACAAAAGGCTCCCATAAGTGTTCCTATATCATTTCCTAGCATTACCATTAAAGAAACTAGGGTTTCTGGGCTAAAGGTAGGAGTCTGGAAACCTGAGCCGCGGCCCTGACATTTCGTGCCGTGGCGAAGTTACTCTCGGGAACCACTTGGCAATCTATGCGAAATGCCGCGGTGAGTTGGACCATCGCCGCGGCTGACCAACATAGCGCTGCAGCAGAAATGCCTCCTAAAGCTACTGTTCCAAGTCCCATGATCCTCGCCTCGGCGGAACACCCTTGCACTGCAGCGAGATTCGCTACTTGACACTCCTTACTTTGTTCCTTCGACTAGAGTCACGACGGTATATGCCGCGCTGCGGTAAGGTTTCATTCTGTTACCCTCTTGGGCAATTTTTTTTCACTCTGAGCTGCGGTGAGATTCCTCAAGCCGTGGCGTTCCTTGCCACTGTTACTCTCTAGGAAACTTTTATTTGCTTGCACCGCGGCGAGGTTACTCATACTGCGATACCTCTCCCTTCTGTCACTCATTTGGTCGGGATGAAGCCTTCTTAGCCGCGGCGTAACTCTCTTCTGTAACTACTCTCCCAAATTTCGTCCCCTACACTCCAATTCCCGTCTTAGGAACACCCTAGAACCACTTCCTCTCATTTTATATGACTCTAATGGTACTTATCTGCCTTATTCACCCAGCTATTCTACCATTTCCAATTCAAAACTTAATGTAAATTTCCACTTCTCTAACTATCCTATACCAGTAAGTCTATAGAGTAATAACAACAAGAATTCATGCACTATTGGAAATTAACATTCGATATACATTCCATTAGAGGTTTCATACATCAATGGTTCATATCAATATCTAATACATCACATAATTATATTTCCAACAGTATACCATACCATAAATTCAATAAAATTCATACATCAGGTATTATGGGTTCATACATCCGATATCAAACTAAGATGAGGTCTAACTCCTCAATGAATACATTATAAGTGATCAAAATATAAGAGCCTACACTTGGCAATATGAATACATGATGATACTATATAAAAAGGAATACAAAATTTAGCATCTATACTAAACAAATCAGCTTAAGTGTAGCCTTCTTCCCACATAGTTGGAGCTCATAGATTTTCATTCACTTGCTTCCCCTTATCCTTACTCAAAGAACTTTCACCTGAAATATTAATCCCATAAAATGGGGTGAGATGCAAATCTCAATAACCAAGGCAATTCCATCATATATTCTAGTTTAATTAACATATATTCATAATTTCATATAAACATCAAAAAACATACTAGTCATATCAGTAAATAAAACAATTAGGTTATCATAATTACTATCCCATACCAGCAATCATATTTTCACATGTTAAAGGCCAATAACACCGAGAAAGGCCCGTCCACGGCACCTACTCCCTATTGAGTACAACTAGGGCTCGATGCATCTGGGGTTTGATCATAACCTGATGCCCGATCGAAGCACATGCATGGATGGCAACCGTACCACAGCTCTACTATAGACTCACAAGGTCCAATCACAATACAATAGATAGCCAACCAATTCATTTAATATTTCAAATCATTCATGTACAGAAAATATGAAATTAAAATAGATACATGCATGGAATTAATATAGTTCCTGGTTACCTCACTTGTAGACAATTTGCAACAGCCACCAATGGTATAAAAATCTCCCTATAACTATAGTATCAGAGAATTACTACTTTAATTCATCATTTACAGTAGCAACAAGTACCCAAAGAATTTAAAATGCTAATGACTACTTAAGGAACACTTACCTAGCCACTACAAGTCGCCAAATTGGGATTGAAATGTCATCTACCAGAAACTTCAATATTTCACCCAAAATCCTAAGCAAATTTGTACAAAACTAATACTCATACTATAATCCAATCATTGGGGTCTTAAACCAATAGAAATACCTAAAAAAAGAAGAGTTTATACTTACCTAATGTCAGCCCTAACCTCAAGCTACGAATTTTCACTATGGAAACATCAAATGACAAGTCTCAGATTTTTAGGTGTGGGTGAAAATACTCTAAATGAAAAACTAATCAGGCTAAATTAAAGAGAAAGATGAGGAAATGAAGTTATATAATTATTACCTTGGCTGAATCTTGCTCTAAATGTGAGAAATGATGGATTTTTTGCCCCAAACCCTAACCTCCCTCCAAACCTCCGAAAATGAAGTGTGTGTTTCAGCAAAATGGAGAAGGGGCTGAAGTGTTTAGAGTTTTAGTTAGGTTAAGTTAGGTCAAATATGGGTCATGGGCTACTTCAAAGATCCAACTCCAAATAAGCTTCAGATTTTAGCTTTGTTGGGCCAGTTTTAAGGTGTTGGACTGCAGAATTTTATTGGGCCAGACCTAGTTTTATTAACTTCATTGTTTTGAATCTGCACAAGGTTTATTGGGCCATTCCTAAGAGTCTATATAAGGTGGATCTTGGGTCTCTATCACATTGAATTAGATTGGGCCTGCACCTAGCTTATTGAGCCTCCCTTAGCCTCTTATCACGATCTCCTACATTAATTTGGGTCTAGATAAAGTTTCTATCCTAATTTAATCTCAAACTATTAATAATTTATCTCTCTAAAATTTTCATTCGCTTAACTTGCCCAATCATCTCATATTAATTATTCTTGATTAACCTAAATCTATAATTAGCACCTTAATTAATTTTGGGGTGTTACATTGTTAATATAAGATAATGTGATTGAGTGTTAAGGTCCCTCACTTGGGTTAAAGTTCCCGCTAGAGGGTCACGAGGGTTAGAGTCACGATAAGAAGGTGATCTCGTATTGCAAGATGTTTTGTGGATATGCTCCAGGGGATGCTCTAGTGTGTAATCATGTTCCTAGACCATGAATGATGATTATGAAATGTACTAATGTATTTTCATGATATGTCATGATATGTAAGGATAAGTAAGGAAAGTAGTTCTTCTTGCTCAACTACATTGAAAACCTAAATTTGCATTAAGTAGTATATGGTACTTGATATAGTATTTATGAATATATCATTCTAACCAACTATGTATTTAAGTTTGGATTGCCTATAGTTCCTTTGCAATGATGTTTAAAGAACAATGATTTAATTAGCCCAACAAGTTGTATAGTCTGAATTTAGAAATATGAGGCATGATAGCTTATGATAATTATGAAGCATAAGCATGGTGTTTCAAATAATATTGCCTGCCATTCATCACCTTTACATGCTACTATAGATGTGCAGAATTGTTATTGTCATTAGGAAACATTTTCATCTTGATGGATTAGATGGTGAGGATTTTGAGTACCTTTACCCATCGTATCAATGGTTTTGATTGTAGATTACAAGTGACGTTAACATATAGTTTAGTTACTCTACATCCTTGTATCTTTTATAGTAAAATGATATGGTAATTTATGGTTTTGAAATAGTTTAAGTATTTATATAGAGATATCATTAGGCCACAAGGATGGTTAGAAATAATCTCTATAAATACTAAAGATGTGTAACATATTTACCTTAGTTGCAAGTATGTCTATTACTATCCTTATATGTTTATGTAAGGGACAAAAGAACATTTTTTGAATATGTAGTAGTTGGGCCATTTAAGTTTTCAAAAAATTATTAATATTTTTATTGAGAATGTAAATTCTCACTCTTTTGTGGCAATGTATTCAAATATAGCTTTAAAAAATGATAACTATATTAATAATTCTGAATGGTTTGTAGTTTGAATGGATGTATGTGAATATTCCAAATGTTGAGCAGGTTCAAGTTATTGTGAATATGAAATATAACTAACATATAAGTCATTGTCCTCTTTTCATTATTTATACTATATATGTAACACCATGAATTGACCAAAATAACATTTTGACACAATGACAAATTTTATGGAATGGTTTGACCAGTCTGTTACTATAACTATATTTATAAAAAGGATTAGCAAAATAATTTATATCATTATAAATCAATTAGTGTAATCCTTTTGCTTAATTATTGTGAAATTTTAAAATTTTAGTTTCTACGATGTGAAATAATTAACTAATAAATAATAAGTAAATGGGTTACATGATGAGAAGTCTCTGATTTGTTTTTTGTATATTAAACTCTTAAGCACAAAGTAAGAATTTTTCTTTAGATTTTTTTAGATTTCTTAAGCTAGAAATCATAGAGTATTTTTGAGTGATCAGAGATAGAGAGAATTCTTAAAGAATTTGTAGTTGTTCTTCTAATTCTTTAGGGTTATTATGAATTACTTGCATTTGATTTTATCTAACTTTAGTTAATTCATACTAATGTATCTTACTCTTCTCAATTGTGTATTTGATTTGTATTTTCAATTTTTTAATTAATTTCAAAATATTAACTCATAATTTGATTATAATTTTGATTGTGATTTATTAATGTTAATTGAAATTTAGAGTAATTACATGATCTTTCTTATGTTTGAACCATTGTTATTAGTGTGATTCAAGTTACTAATGGATTGTTAGCTTCCTAAACATTAGCTTAGGATGATTTTAAGGACAAATACTAATAACAATTGGTTAAGTAGATTAATAAAGTAATTGGACATTTGTTGGCTAATTAAATTGTTAATCACATTTGTAGTGTAATCACATACATATTAACTGTAGGACAAGTATTTGATGAAAGGCCTAAAGGAATTTTTACAACAATATTTTGTTAGAAAGCCAACCTATAAATCTATCTTAGGAAAGTTGAAAGGAGAAGTGCTAATTATAGGCTTCTCCAATAAAGATAACTTGGTGAGTAACTAACATTGAACCTTAGCTAAAGTTAGTGATGGTTAGGTATTATTAGTGAGATTCATTCTAGCGAAGGTAACCTCTAATAGGTCTACACTCAATTATTTGTGCGTATAATGATTTAGTGAGGGTAATATATACCCAAAAGGAGTGTACTTATCCAAACTAGTTACTAGATAGATTATTGTATCTGTGAAGAGTTCCAATACATTAGAGCTACCAATTAAATATCAATAATGAATCAAATATCTTTTTTAGGCTAGTGTATATTCTAATTTTAGTGTCTAGGTGTCATTACTCTTTGATTAGGATTGAATCTAGATTTTAGGATAATATAAGGTTTAGGTTAGTTAGGTTTACTCACTCATCCATTTTTTTTGTTGCTAGTGGCTAAATTAGGTAGGATACTAGCTCAAGACTAACTAATTAAGCAAAATTTACTCTTTATGGAAGTTAGCCAACTATTTATGGGAAGTACTTTCTTTAAGGGATCAATACTTGGACTCAACATCTATTTTATGCTACTTGAATGACTAATACACTTATTAGATTAATGCCTATTAAATAAGTGAATATAAAAATTAAGACACCATAGCCAAAGATGATTAGTCAAAAGAAATGGTAATCTAATATAGGAATTTGCAAAATTATCATCAATTTATTTATTTGGTTTCATTGCAGGATGTAGTTTGAGCCCACCAAGATCACTACCAGATCATATAACAAGTGATGATCTAAATGCTGCATGTGTGTTTTAAGTGAAACTATTCACAAGAAATGAAGAAAGCAATGTTTGCTAATTTCATGGTAGGTAATATTATTTAATTAGTACCAAATAAAACTATACACACACACACACACACACACACACACACACACACACATTAGTATTATGTTGGAGAACTTTACTTTTATGTTTGTAGGGCACATATTGCTTAGCCATAAAAGAGGAATGTCTTCTAGCAAAGAGTGTGTGGGAGAGGACATGTTCAGAATGATACTTTAACATGCTGCACAAACCAAGGAAACAAGCCATTAAAGTGGTAAACATAGCTAATATTCAAGAAACCAAGGGTTGTGGTCTATTGGGAATACATGTGGAAGTTTAGGATGGTTTCCTAGACATCTAGCCACAAAAAAGTTGGCAAAGGAACTCAAAAACTGCTAAGAAGAATTGTTCTCCAAGCTTGGAGCCCTTATCATTACTATAAAATAAACATTTAGCCTTGTTCTCCAAGCCTGAAGCCTTTATCATTACTATAAAATAAACATTTAGCCATGGTTACTTAACTACAATTAAGTAAAGTGCAATTATGACAAGACAATGGTTTATAGGATCACATGTAAATCTAAAGACCTAACTAAAATTTTAACAAAATTGCAGCTTGGTTTTCTATCCTAACTCTAGTTTGAACCAAACTGTAATTAGTCCAAAAGGCTTAACTATGGTTATGCCTAAATTATAGTTAGGGCTACCCAAAATAATTACCTTAATCCCTTGCAAACTTGACCTCTATCCCTTCTTTCAGAACCTTAATTTCTCTCACACATGCTGGCTAGCCCTCATTTCTTCTTTACCTTACTAATCATTGTCGTGCCTAAGACTGTCACTTATCACCAAAGAAGATGATCTTACCCTAACAATTTTATCCTCTTTCTTCATCTATCCCATACATTTGCCTCTAGATTCATGTGTGTAGTTGTGTACTATAGAGTGGCCTCCACCACATCTAGATTTGCGCCCTCCATAGACCACCTTCAATTTCTTCCCTCTTTTTATCTTCTTCCTTGCATTTCTTCAAATATTGTTCTTATTTGTCATTCTTTCTTTGTTTGTTTATGGCTCATCTTAAAAACAAATGAATCAAAACCTCCATTAGCTATTTTCCTTTTGTTCATTCATTTCATGTTTACTTGTTTTTAATTTTGGTTGTAAGTGAGACAAAGAGTTGGAACTTATTCTCTTTGAAGAATGGTTCTTGAGTCATCTTCAAAATTCTTGGATCTTAACTCCTACTTTTTCTTGCCTTTTTAATTGCTTCATTATCTTCTTAATGATAATATGTTCTAAATTTGTAAAACTTTATCATAATTTCTACTTTAGTTGTGTGTTGAAATTTCAAGTTTTGAAGTCTTTAAAAGTTTGATAAAAATTATTGGCTGCCTTGTTGTGGCTTTAATTAGACTTCTAGGTCTATATGTCTAGTTTTATACGATAAAATTTCTTAACCAATTGATTTTATTTGATAGTTCCTTCATGCTTCATTTCAAGCAATGTTCTTGTTTTCTAATATATATCCTACAATAACTTAAGAATTTAAGAAATAGAATTTGATAGAGAATCAAATTATAAATTTATATATATATATATATATATATATATGAGATGAAACTTAATTTAAATTTAAATTAGGACAAATTTAAACAAGAAAGAACTACAAAAGAGGATTCAAAGTTAAAAAAATTTATTTTAAAAAATTTATTATCATTAGATTCAATTATTTTTTTACTAAAATTAATAATAATTAACTTTAAAATAAATGATAATATTTCTTTTAAAATAATTTTGTTTAATTTTAAGTCTTTATATATAATTCTACCTTAAAACAAACTAATGATTACGGCAGCAGTCGTACTTTCCGCTATAGCATCCACAAGACCCAAGTTTGAGACCATAAGCAGTTCAACTCTAGTCCTTTTTTTTTTTTAATCTTTTTTCGCAATACCAAATTATCCTTAAATCTGACCAGATGGTGCGTTTCCAATTTTCCATCCTGCCATAGCTCTGGAGAACCGTACATCAGCAGCAGGTTTTTTTCCCTCCATCCAAGGTTGATAAAACTAATAAAGCCTTCTTCTCTTTCCTTCACTCCCTGCACACTTCTCCTCAGAAGTTCTGCATCTGCTACCTTCTACCAGCTGCTTCTCCATCAAGCTCCCACCTTGTTCCTTTCGAGGTCAACCCAGCAGCAGCTCTCCATAGCATGAAATAAGAAGCCCCTTTCCTCCCACTATTTCCTCTACTTCGTTTGAGCGTGACAATCCGAGAAGGAGCAAAAATTCTGGGTTTAGGTAAAATTTTCCCCATAAATAATGCTTCTTTTCAGATCGTAGTATAAAAGAAGGTTCTTGGGTTCATACTAGCTGATATACGCATGAGTCCATTCTATTCCTTTCTGATTCTTCTTGTATCTGTTTAGTGAGCTTGATTAAGGATTCATATTATGATTTGTTCTCTATGAAGGATGTGTTATCGGAAAGATTGGGTTGACGTGCTTTCGAGTTTTCCTTCTTCCTTTATAGGCATAAAACTGGGCTAGAAACTGGGGGTTTCATTTGATTGGGTAATTTGCTGAATTGTGGAATGCTTAGAAATTGAATTCTATTAAGATTATGGATGGAGAAGGGCTTAAATGCTAGTGCATCTATCATATAATATTGTGTTAGTAGTGCACGCCAAATGTTTGTTAATATGCCTGAGAGAGAGTGACTTGTAATTAAAGATGATGGGTAGTCATTGATGATTGCAATTCTTATTTGGCTTTAATTTGTATGATACTTATCATCTTTATTAACTTGAAAGTATTAGAGTGATATTCTTTAACCATTATTAAAATTCCAAGATGATATTTCCATTATGAATTTTGCTAGTTCAAAGATTAAGAGTTGGCTTATGGAATGGGTGCTATATGTTGCAGAGCAATTTACCCCCTTCTCATGGGTTTGATCAGTTCTTGACCACATTTAGTTTATGCTTGGATGGAATTCTAAGAAGTTTATTATTATTATTATTATTATTATTATTATTATTATTACCGATTACTAAAGTTTTCCAGTCAACACAGTTCCCGTATATAAATTGCTTTCTTTGCTTTTAGTCTTGGACTTGTGGCTTATTGCCATTCCTTTCAGTGTGTAAATTATTATTCTTTTTGAAAACCTGTAAAAATTTTACTTTCCTGCACTTGGTTTTCTATAAAGTATTTGTCTCATTCTCAGCCGATTTTGGATCACTTTATTTTCTTTAAAACTCTTCCTCTCTCTCTCTCTCTCTCTCTCTCTCTCTCTATATATATATATATATATATATAAAATCTTGCGATATTACACTGATGCTTAAAAAAAAAAAATTATGGTTACAGTATGCTGAACAGATGCTGTTTAAACACTCTTTGTTGAAAAGTCATTAAATATATTAAAAGTCATTTTCTTTCAATTCGCAAATTAATTTGTTGGCATAAAATGTTTGCAAGTTGTATAATTAAAAGCAAGTTAACTTCTTCTTTATTCAAAAAAAATCGAAAGTTACTTTACTTTTAATTATGAAGTACCGTATTGAATAAATTTAGAATGATATGAGATTTAGATATATATATATATGTTTAAATATTTAAAGGTTTTAAACTTTTTAATGGTCGAATTCATGGCTTGCTTTGTCCTTGCCACCAAATATGTACAACTATTACATTTTCTCTCATTTACACAAAAATTACTTTCAGAATTTTTTGTATGTTAAATCAGTAAACAAACAAGTGTAAACGGTTCATCTGATAGTATAACATTTTTTCACCATCAAACATTTTTTTTTTTAAATTTTATTCAAGTGCTTTTCTTGTTCATTTAAGTATTTTGGTTTTATTTACTTTACGCATGTGAACACATGAGTAAGTATAAGTATCATGTTGCCACTAACCCTACCGAGAGCCCATTTCCTCTTCATTCATCATCTTCAAAACTCATGGAAAAGCACCCACAGTTTCATTGACACCTCTTACATCTTTGAATAATTTAATCTATGTGCTCAATAAATTAAGGTCTTGTTGACCGTTGAGTAAATTGGCTTAGTTGAAGCCTTAAGAAGCACTTGGGAATTTACAAGAACTAGAAATTTATATGGGGGTGTGATGAGGATATCGTAATTCCTATCAAGAGTTGATGGTGGAACAATTGAGTTAATCTGGAGGCTAGGAAATTAATTGTAATGACAAGACCTATGATGTTAAGTAAAATGGGGATTAAGTTAACTTTATGTGGATTAATATGATATTTATTGATGCTAGAAGTGAAATAAAATTTTTATTAGTTAAGTAATGGACTTAGACATGAG
Source organism: Erythrophleum ivorense (assembly GCA_026724425.1). Lineage (NCBI taxonomy): Eukaryota > Viridiplantae > Streptophyta > Magnoliopsida > Fabales > Fabaceae > Erythrophleum > Erythrophleum ivorense. Next base: position 685,161 of record JAIUCV010000347.1, read on the forward strand.
AATCATTACTAGTTGGTCGTAGTAAGAAAGATCATAGTTGATTAAGTTAGAAACTCAATATCAATATCAAGGCCTTAAATGTTGGGTTAAAAGGGTGAATTAGATTTTATGATAATTAAAGTCCATTAGGGTAGTGTAGTTGCATTAATTTTTATTTTAGGAAGTTCGGAGGACATCCTCACATTTAGTGCATAGTTGGAAGGAGCGATAGAGAATTCCATTGTCATACTCGTATAGTGAGTAAATAACATCCCATTGCATGATTAATGTTCTGACATATTTTTCTCCCTTACATTTTATTATTTCGTGAAGTATTATGATTTCTTAAATTCTAAATTTCCAATTGCATTGACATTCAATTGAGAAATATTTTTATTACATTGAAAATTTTGAATTATAAATTATTGACACATGTATGGAATCAATGGGAGTATTTTCGTGAAATTTCCTACAAATCATTATGTTGGTTACATGTGGGGAATGTCTAAGTATGAATTGAATTAATGTGATTCCATAGATGATGGTAATGTTTTTATGGAGGGACTAGCTATAGAATATTGGTTGTTAACACTTGTCTTGTTTGTCCTTTGGCATGCTTTGGCTGATACTTAGTTAGGAAGAGGTTTAAGAGATGTTAGCCCCATGCGATGGTCATCACATGTGGAACAGAGGAATGTTGTTTTACGTGAGTTGAGGATTCACGACCAACTAGTTATTTACTCACGTAGTTTTGGTGTCCATGATGAATAGGTTATTTACGCACGTGGACTTAGTGTCCATGATAGCTGTTCTATTTTGAGGAAGTCCTTACAACGAAAGACATTTTTGAAGAATTATATTTTAGAAATTTTCCTATACATTTTTTAAGGCTGCATACTTCTATTATTATTTTCTCACTAACTCGTGATTATTGTAACAATTAAATTTTTGTATGTATTTGTAGGTTTGGAAGTTTAGAATTCAATCATCATATCAAAAGGCATAGATTTCAAATTTAGAAGTTCACAAGGTATGTATATATGGTATTTGATTTGATTGTTTATTTATATGCTCACTCATTATTTAAATAAATCAAGGGTGTTATTTACTTGATAAATATTCGATCTTTTAGATAGTAGAAGTTGAGCTAGAGCTTTCTTTAGCAATCCAATGTGAGTATGAGTTTTCTCGGGTAAGCCTTGCATCGCTTCACGTGGGCAAGGTTGCTTGATGAGTTTTGGTATGATGGTTTTGTAATCTAGTTGTTGCTCTGCAAACCCACAGGTAGGATTCTCCACCCCAGTATAGATCGTATAGCTAATAGGGATTGAGAGTGGAGCTCTCTCTTTTGTTGAAAATGGTTGTGTTGGTTTATTGTAAAATTTTGGGAGGTCCAACCTTTAGGAAAAATTTTGTCAAAACTTCTACAAGAATTGGACATGTATGAAATTGATTGTTTAAAATGAAATATGATGAATTTCATATGCATAGTGTGGTATTACAAAATCAGAGAAGAAACAGAGGAGGAAACTTGGATTGATGATCAGAGTTTACAGAGAGTCACACGGCATACAGAAATCACTCGGACTTTTGATGAATTCACGATAGATGCACTGGTTAAGGAAAAAGGGAGAGAATACGTAGAGAAAAGGAATAACGGAAGTTTTTTCATGTAGGCATTATTTTCTACGTGGGTGGGGGGAGTTGTAACTTTTTGAAAAAACAAAATGACTCCCTTTGTCCCCATTAACCTCCACCATCAAGGGTGGATTAGTCATTTCCTAACATCTCCCACTCACACTTGATGGTTTAACAATTATCTTTCTTCTTTTCTTCCTGTTTTCATACTTAGTGCTCTACTGTGATCGCGTGGGCACGACGCCTTCATGTGGGTGTTCTTGTACTACGAATCCATTTTACAGGACTAGTATAGATCAACATTTCATCTTGTTTTTATCACATATTTATATTGTGCCTCAGATGTCCTAGATTTGCCCATATACACTATTCTTTTAACAGATCTAATCCCTCTCAAATTTTCTTTTAAACTCAGATTGTCTTTCTTCGTATGCATAGTGTCCACACTTATAATGTTAACAAAATAACTTTATAACGAACATGTCTTAGACACTAGCATAGGCGTGTATATTTTGGTAATCTTCCTTTCACCCATGTATCATTTTGATTTGAAATAGCTGCTTTCCTAGCATAATACCTTTAGGCCAAATTATCGTGACATTAGGATGTATGCTAAAGTAGCAATTATTGAATCATTTCTCCATGATATTGTCAAAGTTATAAGGGCACCATTGAAAGGTTTTTATCCTTTTTGGGACTCACACAGTAATGAAGCAAGGATCTTTCACTTGCTTCTTATTTGCGGATTTAAGACACACGTGGTATGAATCACATGTCATGGTGTTTCTCTTCTTTTATAAGAGCGTATGTTGATTTTATTTATTATAACACCATACAGACTGTAGTTCAGATACACACAGTATCTAACACGAATCCTCCCATTCACCTCACATCTCTTGACATCAAATATTGGAGAATTCTGGTTTGGCCATAGGTATTATGGATGGTGGGAATCCATAATTCGATCCTTTTTATTGGTAGTTGTTTGGATCTCATCTTGACCTTATGTCGAAGCGACATACAATTTGTATTTCTTCTCTACCACATCAGTATTCTTGTTGCTTTATTGGTGAATACAAATGTCTCATTTTTGTCCACTCCACTTGAGTGTCAAAAGCAGTTACTCATGTGAGAGAGTCAACCTTATCTACTTGTACGATATACTTGACATTGTATACTTGCATATACTTATTTTTAATAAAATAAATACACTATTTATACATAAACAATCATTGCATTATATCCTGCACAAACCAAGCAATTTTACATGTTCAACATATACATCTCTAGGTATCGGCTTGGTTAGGGGATCTGCTATCATTTTACACGTAGGTATATATTGTACATTGACACTCTTCTGTGCTATTGCCTTTCTTATAAAATTATACTTTATGTTAATGTGTTTAGTTTTTCCATGGTATTTAGGGTCCTTGGTATAGGCTATGGCTGCTTGACTGTCACAATTCATCACAATAGGGTTCAATTTTTCACTACTAATCCCTAAATGTTCTAGAAATCTCTTTAGCCATATAGCCTTTTGTATAGCTGCAGAGTATGCCACGAACTCAGCTTCCATTGTTGACAAAGCAATACAGGTCTGCTTCTTACTACACCAGGATATGGCTCCATTATTTAATAAAAAAAATATCCTGATGTTGATTTTCTTTCATCCAAGTCTCCACCCCAATCTGTATCGGAGTATCCTATTAAGCACAAGTCTTTCTCTTGATAACACAGTAAATAACTAGCTATGCCCTTCAAATATCTCACGATCCTCTTCACAGCTTTCCAATGTTTTTGTCCGGGGTTTGACTAGTAACGACTTACTAGTCCGACCGCATAACAAATATTTGGTCTTGTACACATCATAGCATACATTAAGCTTCCAACGACACTTGAATAAGGAACTCTTTCCATCAATTTCTTTTCAGATTCAGTCTGAGGGCACATTTCTCGGCTTAAGTTGTCACATTTTGAAATAGGGATCTCCATGGGTTTATAGTCTTTCATGTTGAACCGCTCAAGAATTTTCTTAATATAATTCTCTTGTGAAAGAAAAATTTATTTCTTTGAGCGATCTCTTTTGATTTTAACTCCAAGTATGTATTTTACTTCACCCATGTCTTTCATCTCAAAATTTGATGAAAGCCATTCTTTTGTAGTCAAAATTGACTTTGGATTATTTCCAGCTAACAGTATATCATCTACGTAAAGAGATAATATTACTACATTTCCTTCAAAGTATTTGATGTAAACACAATGGTCTTCTTCTATCATTTTGAAGTCATATGAGGTTATCGCTCGATGAAACCTCAAATACCATTGTCTGGACGATTGTTTGAGTCCATAAATGGACCTCTGAAGTTTGCAAACCTTCTTTTCTTTTCCTTTTTCTATGAAACCTAATGGCTGTTTCATATAGATTTCCTCGTCTAGCTCACCATTTAGAAATGCAATTTTTACATCCATTTGATGTAATTTCGGGTTTAAACTTGCCACTATTGCCAGAATTAATCTAATGGAATTAAAACACACAACAGTTGAGAAAGTTTTTTCATAATCTATTCCCTCCTGTTGTGTGTAGTCCTTTGCCACTAACCTAGCCTTATATCTTTCAATCGTACCATTTGATTTTCTTTTGATTTTGAGAACCCATTTATTCCCAATAGCCTTACGGCCAGATGACAGATCTACTAAATCCCAAACATGATTGGTCCTCATTGAATCCATTTCTTCTTCCATTGCTTTCTTCCATTTATCCTTAGCAGGGCATGAAAGAGCTTCTTTTATTGAATTTGGCTCTTCATCATCTTGTGGAATAACTATTAGTACTGCCCCTTCTATTGGAAATCTTCTTTTAGGCACACTTTTCCTGTTACTCCTCCGTAGTGGGGTTTCTGGTATGTCTTCTTCTTCAGGATCTTCAATTGGTCTGTTGAAGCTCCCACTCGGATCAGCTGATTGAGGTATATCTACTTGTTCCTTGTCAGTTTGATCTTGTGTCTTATAAAGAGATACAGTGCGATCAATCTCACCCTTACTAGGAAATTCACTTTCTATAAATGTGGTATCTCTAGATTCTATTTCAGTCACGGTTCCATCTTCATTCTCTCCAATGAAAACATACCCTTTTGATTGTTCTGAATATCTTATAAATATACATTTCTTCCCTCTTGGACCTAATTTTCCATATTTATGGGAAGGATCATGGATATACGCTGCCGACCCCATGGTCTTAATATACTTAAATTTGGCTTACGATTTGTTCATAATTCATAGGGTGTGGAAGTGACTGATTTCGAGGGTACACGGTTAAGTATGAAGGTTGCAGTTAATAAGGCATCTCCCCAATATGAAATTGGAAGATTGGCCTGAGCCATCATTGACCTAACCATGTCTAACAACGTTTTATTTCTTCTCTCAACTACTCCATTTTGTTGTGGAGTGCCAGGCAATTGTTAGTTGCCTAACTATTCCTTTTTCTTCACAGAGCTCTTTAAATTGTTCAGATAAATACTCTTTTCCACGATTGGTTCTTAACGCTTTGATTTTTTTATGTATTTGATTTTCGACCATATTCATATATCTTTTGAAACATTCTAATGCCTCTGATTTTTGCGAAATCAAATAGATATAACCGAAACGAGAGTAATCATCAATGAAGGTAATGAAATACCATGCTCCATTTCTCGCCCTCACACTCATTGGACCACAGATATCAGAATGAATTAATTGCAATGGAGTTTCTGTTCTAGTTCCTATTCCAAATGGTTTTCTAGTTGCCTTGCCAGCTAAGCAATGCTCACATAAGGACATTTCCATTTCGAAACTAATCCTAGCAATCCCTCTTTTACTAGTTTAATCATTCTATTTTGATTAATATGCCCTAATCTAGCATGCCAAGTATCCATATCAATATTAAAATTAGAAGTGAATGTAGCAAAGCAATCAGAAACAGACATATGGCTATCATAATTACCACCACAAATAGTGTTTAGTGCAACAAATCCATTTGAAACATAACCAGAACCATACAACATAGTGCCTTTAGTAAGGTCTGCAACATAGTCATGAAAATACACAAAAAAACTGAAAGACATAAGACAAGTAACTGAAATCAGACTCTGTCGGATGTCAGGCATGTGGAGTACATCATGAATTAATAAAGTCTTTCCTCCCCGCAACACTAATTTGCAGGTTCCAATGCCTTTAACCTCAATCTTCGCATTGTTGCCTACAAATAGCCACCTGTTATAACGTGGCATCCGACGGTATTCCACGAAGGATCCTCAATCTTTGCTCACGTGGTCTGTGGCGCCTGAATCAATTATCCAAGAAGAAGAATGACATTCTGTTAGAAAAACATTACTGGATACATAAGAATAATGCACACTATAAGGTTCCAGTAATACCTTGTTTTGCTCAGCACATTCCCGAGCAAAATGACCCAACTTCTGACAGGCATAACATTTGATCTTGGAAAGGTCAATCTTCTTTTTGCCCTTCTTGAATTTGGGAAGATCAATCTTCTTTTTGCCTTTCTTCCCCTTCTTCTTGAAAGACTTCTTGTCCTTCTTGAAGTTAGGGCCATTCTTCCTGCCTTTGCCTTTCTTTTGGAATCTCTTGCCCTTCTTGAATTTGGGCTTAGAGTTAGAGGGACCTGCTACCTTTGCCAGGTATGCTTGTCCGGCTGAATTGTAAGCCTCCAGACGATTAGCTTCAAGTTCTAGGTGCTTCACCACATCATCATACTTGGTGATGTTCTCATTGTGAGTCAGGTTCACCTTCATATGCTCCCAACTAGAAGGAAGTGATCTTATCACTGCTTGCACTTGTTGCTCATCAGACAACTCATGCCCAGCAGATTTCAACTCTCTTATCATATTTGACATCTCACAGAGGTGCTGCTTCATGGATGTGTTTGAACGCAGCTTGTAGATGTCAAATTTGATAGTGAGCCTTCTTAGTCTGGTGGCAGAAGTGCCTCTAAACTTATCCTTTAGAGCTGTCCACATATCTCGAGTAGTGTCATATTTCTCATATGCACACATGAGATCATCTGCCATTGTACTCAATAAAGTGATTCGTGCAATGCTATTTTTCTTTTTCCAAGCATTATAAACCTCTTGATCTCTCCTGTGCTGGGCAGTGTTTCCTGACTCAAGTTCCTCCATAGCATTTGTTAATGGTTCTAGGGCATCCTGTTCCTCCAGAATATAGGAAACTTTGCGATGCCAGACATCCCAGTTATCCTCATTCAGTTTTTCCCCTTTGTTCAACTCAGCTATGATATTCTTAGTCGCCATTATGAGATCAAAGATAAATGAATCTCACATTTAATTTAACTTTGATTCATTAGATTAAGTACAAAATTACTAATCGTGTATACAATGTCATGTATTTGTATTATTCTTGATTAGAATAATAATGATTCTATTAAGTTTACGATCAGGAGTTTACGTTTGTCATACTCCCATCATATAAATCTCAATAATATCATTGCTTTTTATCAAGAATTTCATACAAATACTTTAAATTATATTCATATCTATAACTCTTAGAAAAATATTTTTAAGAGTTCCCATTCAAATAAAGCATGTAATTGAGATATAAATTAATCAATATTAAAAAAATATGCTTCATTACATATAGGAAAATGATACACATGGTCTATGTACAATAACATAAACACATAACTGCAAATTAATGTTCAATAAAAAATAAAAACAAAACATCAAATGCCAAAACAATAACTAAGAAGCTCCTTCTTAAGTGTAGACTTTGGTGTTTTGACTGCTCTTTGAATAGCGTTAATCCAGGTGATATCTTTGTACTTCTTGTTTTGTGCATTTAGTTCTTCTCTTAAACTTATTAAGATATTTGCAACTATTTCAGCTCCTCTTATGTCATTCATGTATTGTGAATACTTTCCTAAAGTTGGATAAAGATCCTTTAGATGTTTTATCCTATTTGCATCTCTTATGGCTACGTCTCGAGCAATAGACTCAGTGAATGGTTGATCTACTTCTTGATCTTCCATCTAAGGTTTATCTAGATCTGTACCATCATCTTTCGGTCCATCTAGATCCGAAAATTCCTCTAGAAGTCTCTCTGGAATTTCTTCCTCCTCTTAAGGATCCTCTTTAGAATCATCACTGAGAGGTTCATATGTTGGAAGAGGGTCTTCCACATACTCATAGCTAAGAGGTTCATACTCTTTTATTTAAGTGCTTTCCGAAGTCCCTTGCCTCATTTTTACCTAAAAGAAAAATATATATTATTATATTAATTTTTTTTAGAATTTTTTTAAAAAAAATTATGCACTGAAAACCTCAAGAACAGATCTAAACCTATCAAAAAATAGGCAAACATCATGCCAAATTAAAGATCTCAAATTTAGAGATTTTTAGAAACTAACTGTACTCCAATTGTACTTAAAACGGAGCCTCCACGTGCCTTCATGTGGCTCGAGAAACATATAGATAAAAAAAAATCCCAGAAAAATTTCCCACCCTCAGAGGTGGCGTGTCTGCCTAAAAAAATGAATTTGGACTCATGTGCCAGTTCACAGAGATCTATACTCTGTTCTCTTTCTATTGGTATATTATACGTGGCCATATGCTGACTGGGTAGGGCCTATATGCCTAAAATTCGAGGGAGAAAAAAATTAAAAAATATATATTTTAATTAATTAATTAATTAATTAATCAATAATTAAAAATAGTTTATTATTATTTGATAATTGTTATATATAATAATCAAATTAATTAATAATAATTTAACGAATTGGGCCTTATTTGATTTTGGGTAAACCTAACTCCCTCGACCCAGTCATTTATTAACCTTTTTTTTTAGGCTCTATTTCATACTTGGGCCGAGCCTCACCATTTTGGTTTGAAGGCCCATTAATTTTTATTTAATTTTTTTTATTTTAATTATTATTTTTTTATGTTGTTGGGCTCTATTTTTATATTTGGGCCGAGTCCAACCATCTTGGTTTGATGGCCCATTTGTTATTATTATTATTATTATTAATATAATTGAATGTTTTGTTTTATTTAATAATAAAAACGCTTCGTTTAATGACAATTGTGAGGACTTGGCCTAGCGGTTACTCCTTGAAGGAGACATGCATGAGGTTGCGTGTTCAAATCCTTGCTGGACCATTTTAAAAAAAAATACCAATTTTGATGAGGGTCTTTAAACACTCTTCAATGCTTCAAAACGACATCGTTTGGTCAAGAGACGCTAAACGACATGTCATTTAGGTCATCCCTGACCTCCAGACGGGTCTGTCCAACCTGGTTCGAACTCGTCGAGCGACTTGCGAACCCCTTTTTTTTTTTCTTCCATAACTTTTGCTACAGAAGTCCGTTTTGAGTGATTCAAAAGCCATTTTTCTCATAATTTCGTTCTCTATAGATATATGGGTCTCTTTTGATCTAAAAACTAAGTTTTACAATGACCCAAAATCGCAAACTTTCATTCTCGGTTTTGACTTTCGAAAAAAATTCCCTCTTAACGTGTTTTCTCTTAGTTTTTGATCTCTTAACTCTCATTAGAACATTTTCCAACCGATTATGGGTTTCTTTTTGTCTAAAATAGTGAATTTAACTCAACCTAATATTTCACTGTGATAACTGAAAGAAAAACAGAAAGCACATACTTTAAACCAAAAATATGTTCACTTGAAAACACATAAAAAACTATAACAGCACTAATCTAGAACAGGGATTCACATGTTTTGTTGAAGCAAATCTCTTCTCAACAAACAGTGAACATGCCGGAAGAAAAAAAAAAAAAAAATATATATATATATATATATGTGCAGCAGAAATAACACAAAGATGTTGATGCATGATCATATTGAATAAACAACAGGTTGAAAAAAAAACACAGATACACAGCCCAGTGATCAACATGGCTCTGATACCAATGTGGTATTACAAAATCAGAGAAGAAACAGAGGAGGAAACTTACTTGGATTGATGATCAGAGTTTACAGAGAGTCACACGGCATACAGAAATCACTCGGACTTCTGATGAATTCACGGTAGATGCACTGGTTAAGGAGAAAGGGAGAGAATACATAGAGAAAAGGAATAATGGAAGTTTTTTCATGTAGGCATTATTTTCTATGTGGGTGGGGGGAGTTGTAACTTTTTGAAAAAAACAAAATGACTCCCTTTGCCCCCATTAACCTCCATTAACCTCCACCATCAAGGGTGGATTAGTCATTTCCTAACACATAGCTTGTTTATGTTGTGTGGTTAAAATATTGTGCTAAGAATAGCCAAGTAGGCTACAGATCATAAGTTAGGCTAATGGATGTGAAATTTATCTCGTACTGTGACAATCACATCTCTAGGTTTGAGGTGTGACATGCCCTGTCTTGATTCATTGAAGCTTTGATTTTTATGGTCAAAGGACAGAGGGAAAAAAAACTCAGAATAATTGCGAGGGGTTACAAGATGGAGGAATACTTGATTGGGAAAACCAAGACAATAATCATTATTCCCATTTTGATGTTCCAAGCTCTTTGATGCTTGATAATTTCTTTTGCATGTTTAAAGAGATTTCATGGATAGGTTTAGATAAACGAGAGTGTTGTTTCTAACCTTAATTTTACTCTCTTATATCTTGTTTCATCATTATCCTCGACTAAATTTGAATTTGATATTTTCTTCTCTTATATTTTCATTCTTGTGATATATTATGAAAAAAAAAATTTCAATTAATTTATGGGGTTTTTGTGCCATTCATAAATTTCATCCTCTGTTACTATTGTTGAATTTATATAGTTTATACTATATATTGTGGATATGTAAGAGAAAGCCTATTTATTTTATGTTACAGTGACCTAGATGAATTTTGGAATTGCAAGAGAAGTAGCCAATGCAGTCAAAACACGAATATGACTTTGAAAGAGCTTCATCTTAAATGGGTAAACTTCATCTAAAAAAGGCAATTCATACATTTCTTTTAATGAATCACCTTCCCACTGTTGCATCCATATGATGATTTGTTTAATATTAAAAGTATTGGATTGAATCTTATTGAGAAATGAAATCTAAAAGGTTTTTAGATCTCTTAACCTATCATTCAGTTCTTTTGATGCTGCATGAACTTGAACGGAAAACTGCAGTGATGTTTATTTTTTATTTATTTATTTGATGCAGCACTAAAATGGTGTTCTACTGAAAACCAAGTGTGTGTTTGGCTCCGCATTGGATACGGGGAAAACCACGTTCAGCAACCGCTTTTATGCAAAAGCAATTCTTTGTTGCTTCTGGCCAAACTATGTTTGGAGAAAATAGAAGCTAAACCAAACATGCACTAAATATTTACATCAATGACCTAATGAAATCTACGTGAGCTTTATTGTTTCCAAGTTTAGGAAATGTCTTTAAACATTACTGACTTGTAGAATGCTTCCTTAATTACGTAATGATGACATGACTGAGAACTATGGTTCTTTTAAACACCCTGGCTTATGGCTCAAAGTATGTCTTGTATGATGATTCCTAAACTTTCAGCACTGTTTGGCATTTAAAAAGTTCTTTCTATATTGTTATACTAACTTGACCATAAACAAGTTCCCAGAGTATTTGATGTGGACTGCAGAAGTTATCATCTGTAATATTAGTATTTTTATGAAATTATGAATTAATTAAATAGTTTAAATATCGTAGGCCTTTGATGCTTTTTTAGAATTTAAATTGTGTTTTAGTTGTTTCATTGACTAGATGTTGGAAATATTTTTCTTTTTATATATTTGATTGTGTTCGTAACTGTTTTGATTGTTAGTAGATATTTATTCAAAATGGATACCCTCTTCACTTGCCATCTGGGAGCCTAGGAAGTTACTACTGTATATCTCCAATCTCTGCAGCCTGTCTGTGTATAAAATTGTGTGATTTCTTATAACCTTTTGGCTGTTTCACTATAAATGACGCTTTGGCAAACAAATTTGTTTATGGTCTTGGAGATTATTGTATACTTCATCTATTTAGTTTGTAATTCCTATTTAGTTAGAAATTTCAGTAATTTAGTTTGTAATTATATTATGTACTGCGACTGCATTCATTGCTTATATAACTGTGATGGTGTTTACTATTAAGGATGGCTATATATCCAAATAATGTCTATGAGAAAGAATGATCTTAAAAGATGGATTAGAGTTTTTAAAGCAAGAAGTTTTAGCAGCGGTTTCTTTGAATATTGTTAGCAGCGGTTTAGTTTTTAAAGCAAGAATTTTTAGCAGCAGTTTCTTTGAAAATTTTTATCAGTGGTAAACCGCTGCTAAAACTTACACAATATTTGACCATTAGAAAAGAATTGTAGTCAAACTGTGGTATAGCCGTAGCTTAACTGTGGTTCTCTTAACTGCAGTTAAACCATGGTAGTATCTGTGGTTAACGAAACCTGTGGTTAAACCTCTCTAAATATTGTTCAATTGTAGTTTTAAGAATTGTCATTAGACCCTTTAACAGCGATTTGAGCCGCAGCAAAGCCCCCTTAAAAAGCTAAAGCAATTGTTTTGGGTAGTGTCTGCACACCACTAGATCCATTAACTTTGCAAAGCATTAAAAAGATTATGATAATTAATTTTATTATTTTTATTTCATTTCAAGTTAATATAATTTTTTCATACATTAAGTTTATATTAACTTGCAAGAGGATGAACTAAAGCAAGATGTGTTATACCGGGAAGTGTATGATAAGACCTACAAGGTGTAAGGTATCGAGCAATATGTGTCCAAGCACGCAAAGCAATTTGTCGTAAGTTATCACCTTTTATTTACGTTTCTCATCTTGTTATTGTTTTTATAGCTAACTATTTTTTGAATATGTATTTAGGACAATTTTGACATTATAATGTCTCAAAAATATGGAGAAGACCCTTGAGCATATCCTTCCATCAACCTAGATGTGTGGACGCAAGCTATAGGACTAAACAAAAACGAACACTTCCAGTCTAGGTGAAAGCATCAACTTCAAAACGGCCAGTTAGAATCTTTGACGAGTTCCTCTGGATCTCACACTACACAAGAATAGTGCATGCTACATTCACCTTGGTCCCTCAAACCTTGGACCAGTGATTGCTTAAGCAAAACACACAAGTGGATCAATGGCTAAGTAACTTTCTGTAAAACTTATTCCCAATGTTGTTTGTAGGCCTTCCTAGTTTTCAAGCATATATATCTCGCTGCAGATCATGCAGCACAATATTGCCTACAACAAAAGTTGGATCATTTAGTTCACATGCAAATTTTGATGCGAGAGAGAGAGGGCGAGGATGAAGAAGAGACTTTAGATAGGCATATATAAGATTCCGCCAAACGTAAAAACTACAAGTGGCAATTAATAAATATATAGTTTTATTTCAAAAATATGTCTTCTTGTTTAAAACATATATAGTTTTGTTTTGTATTGAACTGTGCCATCTTCTTGCTTGTTATTAATATAGGGAAAGACAAAAAATTAATACAAAAACAATTTTCATATATAAGCAAGATATTAGTGAAGGAGCAACGAGAGACTAGCGAGGGAATTTCCCTTCCAATTCCTTCACTAACATGCTGAGAGAATTAGGCAAAATTGAATTGAAATTAGCAAGGGAAATTCCCTGACAATTTATTAGTGAGAGAATTTAGCAAGAAATCACCAAAAAAAAAAGAGAAGTTTCTCACTAATTATCAACTAAAATTTAACCAAGAAATAGTCATTTTCTGTTCCCTCACTAATCTCTCACAGAGGAGATTTAGCAAGGGAACTAAATGCCCCTTTTTTTGTAGTCTATTTTTATGATATTAGTATATTAGTATGTTTTGTTCTATGTGCATATATGTTCTTTTTTTTTTAAATATTAGCATTTCAATTTTTAAGTGAAGGACTTGAAAGTAAAGTCTTGCACGAAGTGGTTGTGTTTGTGGCAAATCTCAAACTTTTATATAAGTTTGCTTTCGGTACCTTCGCATCTATTTATTTATTTATTTTTTTAATATCCACTCACTAAGTCTCTATCACTCATCGTTTCATTTTCTTTTAATTTGTAGCTCCATGAAATATAACCAATCGACATCGAATCCTTATAAGCTTGCCTCCATATGAGTAAAGCAAGCTTGATAATGAATGGGCTAAATTCGCAGACACATAAGATTTGCGTTAATCTGTTGTTTGAAAAGTAAATATGTTTTCGAGACCTATTAGAGGAGCTGAGCTCCGTTACTTGAAGTCTGGAGAGCAGAGCTCTCATTATTGCCTATTTGAACAAATTTGTGAACATAGATTTTAGTCAATCTATGAGGAGACTGTATCCAAAATTTCAGTAAGTGCTTGTAAATAGTGTTCTCAAAATTTTATCGTCTTGTACCTGATCTGTGTTTGTTAAGTGTGAAACTTACGGGCTGTGCCGTTTACGTACGCAATTTTGGCCAGGACATAAAGTGCATTTGTATGTAAATATTGTTCTAAAGTTTGTCTAATTTTGGAGTTACACTTTAGGAACCTAGCCATTTTGTGAATATTATCTTTCTTTCTCATGTTTCATAAAAGATAATAATTGAGTTAAATAATTAAAATATTATATATATATTTTAAGAAAATACACTTATAAAATATGTAATTTAATTTAATTTTTTGATCAACGTGCCAGCATATGTACTAAACCGTTTAGCTTATTTTGTTTACTGCCATTTACAAATTGATAGTAATTTAGGTATAGTTTAAATATTTATTAATAATTTTTTTAAAAAATATATAATAAATAAATATTTTTTCTAGTTTAGTATCACATGAAGTCTTTAAAAAAAATTTATTCACTATAATTTTTTTAAAAAAACATTATAACAAAACTTAATTAAAAATTTTACTTAATTCTAATCTAATCATACGGCCTAACCTGGAGATCCAAACTCATTATGACAGTTAACAATTTGAAGAGAGATTGAGATTTGACGTCATTGTAACCTGGAAATGCATGCAATACACGCGTCGCTTCCTTCCGAGGGTTGCATGCGATGCACTATTTAAGTAATATAACATATATTCTTGTTCCTATCACTTGGGGAAGCCACCACAATTCAGTTTTATAGTGATGTAATATTGGGCTCCTACCCTTTGCTTTGTTCTCGTTATCTCATCCTTTTTTGTTTATCATCCTCTTCCTCTGTTATAAATATATATTTCATTCCCTACTTTCAATTTTCTACTCCAACAAGGGATTAAGATTCCTTTCCCAATCCAATTGAACTTTATAAGAAATATAAAATGTCTGATCTAGAGAAAAAGGAATAACGGAATTTCTTCTGCTGTTTAGAAAATATTCTGGAAATTTTTAAAAGATTGTAGTACAAGAATAATCTAGCTAAAGTTTCTAACTTATCTAGCTAAAAGATTGATAACTATCATTGACATTGTCGTTTTGTTTTTCGGGATAGGAATCTTTAAAAGGAGTAAAGGTATATATTTCAAACAAAATAATTTTTTATACAATGAGATAATGTTATTCAAACTTTAAGTCTTTTTATAAATAATTTTGCCATTCTAGGTACATAATTTTGCATATCAATTTGGTCACGCCTATTGCGAGCGATTTTCCCATATATCTATATGTTGTTTTTTTTTTTTTTTTTGGGTCTTTGCTCATGAAGGGAAGAAAAGAAGGAATATAAATATAAATAAAGTAGGAAGAAAATTTCCCCCCTTTTCCCCCCTTTCTTTTCTCGTTTGAAGGTTGTAAAAATGAGACAATGAAAGTACAAAGTAACTGTTTTCTCTATTGTTTTAATGTGAATATTAAGGCAAACAAGAAACTAGAAGAAATTTCTAAAAATAGATAATCTCACATAAATTAATTTTATTTCGATGATGATTAAGAAGAACTATTGTGTAATTTACATTATTGAAGTTTATATTAAATTAATCCATATTTTCTCTCTAACTTTCAGAGTTTGATTTTAATAGAATTAAGGTTATTAAATTATTATATAGTCATTTTCATTCACACATATTTCTCTTAATTTTCTGAACAAAATAATATAACTTTCACTTCTAATTTTTCATGTATTTCATTAAAATTATTTGGATAAATTGTAATTTTCCTTTGTTATTTTGGTCTTAAATCAGTTTGCTATTTGGTGGTTTGAATATATTTCATTACCACTTAACCGTTATGTTGTATTTTTTTCCTTGATTTTAATTGAAATGATCATGTAAAAGTTAATAACAAATAACTTCATTATTGAAAGTTTGTTTTATTGTTATTTTAAATAATTTCATTACTAGTTTTGAAACATTTAAAATATTTAAGGTATAAGTAAAACAAACATTTAACAATGAAATTGTTTATCATTTTAATATTCAAATAATCATTTTCATTACATCCGCATGTAAGATATCAGAAGATAATGATAATTGAAAAAATTATGAGGGTGTTAAATAACAGCCATTAACTTACAAGGAGGCAAACTAGTTTTGCTCCAAACCATGTGGCATAAACTATAATTTACCCAAATTATTTCCTGTATCTTTACTAATTTCAAAAAAAGTAATATTGAAAGAACAAATCAACTATATGAAAAGCTAAATTGCAAACTTCCCTCAAAGATTTTGTAAGAGAAGAAAAGTTATATATAAGCCCTAATTGTAAATTTTATGAAGAAGGTTATTTTTGCACTGGCTTATATCTCCTACCTATATAATTAAAGCTTATCATTAGACCAACAAAATAATAATAGTAATGATGATGATAATGATGATAATAAAACAACCCCGTATTGCACAGCCCCCTATTACATATAAAAAAAATTGAAAACAAGATTTAAATTGTAAGATATATATTTGCCCATAATAGATATCTAGATTTTCTATGTACTTAGACATTATGTTTCAAAACAACTTGAATTTTTTTTATGTGCCATGGCCTATCCAGGTAAAGACAGAATTCAGTCGATCATAAAAGGGCTGTTTGATTTATAATAATCAAAAGACGGGTAAATATTTGCTCTATATGTATGCATCGTGTTGATCATCATGAGAGGCAAGGACACTAGATTTTTTCTTTAAAAGACTCAGACGCTAGATGAAATGACACGAAGTTTCATATGAATTTAAGTTACGTATCATAAATAGACATAATATCAGATTTTCAAAAGTTCATTTCATAATAGCGTGGTTAAAACGAGATAATTCTCATGAGAGGAGAAGCCTACGTCATACAAAACTACCCATTTGCATTCCAAGCAACCATCTTAGCCGTTAAGCCATTTTATCTTTAAAATTTTATTCTTCTTTCAAATCGTCATCCTCTCAGGTGCTTTAGCCACATCTACTAACTTCTTCATACCCTCTCCATATGATCTCAGCAACTAACACATTTTATCTTTGGTTTTCAATATTATAACAATTCTTTTCTTCTATAAATTCCCACCAAGCCACCACAGTTTTCTTCGTTCCCATTCATCTCTTCATACCTAAACTCATCATTTTTTATTCTTAAAGGTGCTACATTAACAGCATTCATAAAAAATAATGGTGTGCATTAGGAACCATGGTATTGTTGTGGGTGTTCTTCTTCTTCTTTTTGTAGCATGTGAAGCTAGGGTTCTCACTCTCACTTCACCACCCGGGTTTGTTCAAACAAAGAGCACAGAGTTTGTGCTGAATGGTTCTCCATTTTTCTTCAATGGCTTCAATTCTTATTGGATGATGCATGTTGCTGCTGATCCAAAGCAAAGACACAAAATTTCCAATGTGTTTAGAGAGGCTTCAGCTATTGGTCTCACCGTGTGTCGCACCTGGGCCTTCAGTGATGGTGGATATCAAGCTCTCCAAATATCACCTGGTGTATACGACGAGCATGTCTTCCAGGTCCAACATTCTTTGCTTTCCATATGTGCATTTTCCCAAAATTTTGATAAGAAAATATTATTTTTGGGCCTTGATAAATAGATTTACTTTTAATTTACTCATCCACAGATATTTTTTTTTCCATTTTAATTTATCAATCATTAAAACACTTGCAATAACGTCCTTCCATCTCATTTTTATCTAAAATATTCAGCTGTTACTGGGTTTCAAACTTAACCCTAATGGGTAGTGAATAACATCCAAATCATAGACTAATTGATTAAATGTTAATTTTTCAGTAAAATGGAACAGAAGGAAAACAATAAAAGCATTCTAATTACTAAATGACTAAATTAAAGGAAAAGATATGCAGAGGGCTAAATTGAAATTTTAGCTATATGTGAATCAAAATATGGTTTTCTTCGTATATTATAGGTTCGCCTTTAAATTGCGAGCCATAACTTAGTTGTAGTCATTCTATATGGAGTAAAATTTTCCGTGTTTTTGCAGGAGTAAATTTCATATATATGGAGTTTGACCTGGCCAAAGATAGCATTTTTTACCTGCAACTTGAAAATTTCACCTGAAAAGGTCATTTGTTGAAAAATAAATAAAAAAAACTGAAGGGCAAATTACTCTCTTCCTTTGACAGATACCCCAATTACTTAGTCCTCTTTTCTATCATAAAAATATATACAACTTCTTTTTGTTAAAATATAATCAAAATACCTTCAAGAATAAATTAATTTATTAAAAATATAATTTATTAGAAAGTATACTTCTTAAACTTTATTTCAATATTATTTATTATGCGTTAAAAATCATAAATTTAATTTATTTTAAAATTTAAAAATTGACTATGTTATATATGAGTTAAATATATGTTTAATACTTGTATATAAATATTAAATGTATCTTTTATTATAGAAGAGGTTAAAGTAGTACATCTTTTGATTTAAGGGAAGGACATCGTAATTTTTTAAAATTGAGAGGAAGGTCACATAAGTTGAACATCTTTTTGAAAAAAAAGAAGAGTAATTTACCCTTCATCAAATTTATACCCAACTCCTACAGAAACCTTCATTTAAAATCATGCTCATAAATAACATAATATTATGTAAAAGAATTATATAATTTTTGTATGAGTTTGATGCATGCTTTTTATAATTTCATTTTGCCCAACATAATACCATGAGTGCTGGTATCTGATTCCCTTCTTGCTATCGATGGCAGGCACTAGATTTTGTGGTAGCAGAAGCAAGAAAGCACAGAATGATGTTGATTTTAAGTTTAGTCAACAATTACCATGATTTTGGAGGAAGGCCTCAGTATGTTCAGTGGGCTAAAAATGCGGGGGTTCTTGTTAATGATGATGACGATTTTTACACCAATGCAGTCATAAAGGGTTACTATAAAAATCATGTCATGGTACGTTTATAGCTGATGATCATATGTTATTAAAATTGAGATGGAATTGTTCAGTGCATGCGAACTAAAACGTTTGGTCATTATTGTTGTGTGTTGTAAATTGTGTTCCAGAAAGTGCTAACGAGGATTAACACAATCACTAAAATAGCTTACAAAGATGATCCGACCATCTTGGCTTGGGAGCTTATTAATGAACCACGATGCAAGATTGATTACTCTGGAAAAACCATAAATGTGAGTTGACTCAAACATATTTTTCTAATTTTTTAAACATCATTATTCTTTTTTTGGTACATAACATTATAAAAAAGGATTTTGATATATATTATAAAAATGAATTTGGATCTTCTCAATTTTTAATATGGATTCTCTACATTTAGCAAGTAAATGCATGGTGTGCAACAACTTTCAACATTGGAAACTCTTCAATCTTGGTGTCTCTACCTGCACTCTTTGCAATATTGTAGAGGATCAATTTTATTCAATTCCTTTAAGAAATTGACAATATCAATTTTGAAGAAAGATAGACATAATAATCATGTATAAGACTTACACAAATTGTGGGTCTACTATTTAAATTAAATTCACTATTCAAGTAAGTCTTACACAAAATATGTTTCTCTCTCTTTATAATTGATATGATCAATTTACTATAAATTTGAGAGAGGATTTAAATCAAAAGAAAAGAAAAAGATTAAGCATGTGCTAATAATAAACATTCACGATTGCATGTTCATTATAATAGGCTTGGGTTCAAGAGATGGCTCCTTATGTGAAATTCATTGACAACAAACACTTGTTGGAGGTTGGCATGGAAGGCTTTTATGGAGACTCAATCCCAGATAGGAAGCAAAATAATCCTGGTTACCAAGTTGGAACAGATTTCGTCAACAGCAATCTCATAAAGGAGATTGACTTTGCCACAATCCATGCATACCCTGATATTTGGTAAATTTAATAATTTTTAGGGATCTCATAATAATTGATACAATATAAATTCCATTTTTTTATATATTGATTCATTAATTGCAAAAATCAAGAGTTCAACCTAATAACAAAATTTTGAAACCATAAAATATTTAACAGGTTAGCAGGACAAAATGACACAGAGCAAATGGCATTCATGCAAAGGTACATGACAAGTCATTGGAATGACTCAAGAACAATCTTGAAGAAGCCATTGGTGCTCACAGAATTTGGAAAGTCTAGAAAAGATCCAGGGTATAACATCAGTGCCCGAGATTCATTCATGAATAATGTTTATTCAAGAATCTATAATTTGGCAAGAAATGGAGGTGCGTTTGCTGGCGGGTTGGTTTGGCAACTTGTGGATGAAGGCATGGACTCATATTGTGATGGGTATGAGATTGTTTTGTCCCAAAACAATTCGACAACCAGTGTTATAAGTCAGCAATCGTCTAAAATGACTGCACTTGAGAGCATTTATTATTGAGCAGCCAACTAGGAGAAGAAAATCGAGTTTAATGGATTTATTTTATGCCAAGAGAAGCAAGTGTATATTGTTGGAAGAGATAACACGTGAGAGACTTCCATCACATGTATAATTGGTTCTTCTTATTTTAATAATATATCGTAATCACTTGATTTGTTGTGATGAAAAGGAATATAAAATTTATGGCATTTTTTATAAAATCGAAATCACATAGAAATATAGTTACATTTATTTTCTACGTACTCCTATATAAAAGTATATATCCTCCTGTCTTTCCGTTTGGGCACTACTTATTATATTCAACTCTCTCTTTGAAAGTTTTTTTTTAAAAAATAATCTCGAGAGAATCAAGCATAATCTTTATCTTAGTTCAGTTTCAATTCAAGCCTATGTTTTTGTCTTAAATTCGAATTTGAGGGTTTTCACAATTTCACAAGTTTTAAGAGTTGTTGAAGAATATAGTCAGTGTTGATATATAGGTTCCTATGTTTTTGGCAATGGTAATTTTTTGGAGCGACACACGGACCGCTTCAAGAAAGGAAGTCCACCAAGAGACCAGCGCTTGACCAGGAGCCTGCGTTATTATTTTTTCGATTTTTTTCTTTTTGGGTGCTTATTTTAAGTTTTCTTTGGGATTATGTCTTTGTATTCCATTTATTCTGTCATATTAATGCGTTAAGACCTTAATTGTGCCAATTCGTTAGTCCAAGGCTTGGGAGGCTAACCGACCTCTTAGCCCAAATGATCCAAATGCTAAGCCTGTTAAAGAGACCTGAAGTAGAAGCTACTAGAAGGAGGTGAGGTCCAGGCAATGGGAACTGAATTTTGCAACCATAGGAGGCAGTTTCTATATGTGCGAAGGATATGGAAGAATCTGTTTGAGATGCTTCCCATTGGAGTTTGTCTCTTTCTCGAATAAAGAGACAATTTTCTTTTATTTTCTTTTTCCTGCCCCTTATTTATATTTATAATGCATGCTTTAACTTTAAATATGTTTTTTGCATGTCGTCTATGTTCAGGGTTCCAACGACCCTCTTTTTTATAACAAACTAGGGGTGAAACATATTTTTAGGTAACTCTTCTAAGGGTTTTTAATGGACTATCTTAGATATGTATAAGTAAGCAAGTGCAATAGTTGAACAAGTAATAAAAAAATTAATAAAATGTCTTTCTCACGAGAATTTTGTTACTTATATTATAAACTTTTTGTGTGTTTTCTCAATGTATAATTATTTATGCATATATGTGCAATTAGTATCCTAAGTTATTATAGTTACTAGGAACTGGTAACACAAATAAGTTATTAAATACATAAAGACGTAAGGTGCAAGACTCGAGACAAAAACAGAGGACTCAAATATGACTTAAACACATATGCAAGACTCGACATAGCTCTTAAATAGCTAAACTAACCCTAGAATTTAGTTCAATTTTCACGAAAAATCAAGCACAAGATAGCTAATTTTCTTATGTTCAAATATTCCTTTTCGGATCTATTTGATGCGCCTAGAATGAATCAATACTGAATATTCCTGTTCGAATCTGTCTATGAGAGAATCCTTTCCAAGTTGTTATAAGCTCTATGGAATTTGTTAGCTAACAACACTAGTACATTTTTGGTTCCTACTATTGCGATGCATGTTGTGAATTGTACTTAATCATGATGACTACCTTTTCAGTTCTTTACCCTCTTTAAGATTTCCTAGATTCATTAAGTACTACTAGACAATTCAATTAAGTGCTGACTTTTCATTTAACAACTTAATCTCACAATCAACCAATTGAATAATCAATCAATTGCACTCTAATGATAATTAATAACACAATGTAACATGCATTAGAATTCAATAAAAACTTAATAACATGACAGTTAACAATATGAAAAAATAAAAATAAAAATAAGAAGAAAGGGTTAAAGAAGAACATCACTCAAGGCAAGTATCTTGAGTTATAACCAAGAGAGTAAACTAGGGTTTCAAGAGTGTCATCAAGGATTTTCTCATTTAGCAGCTTCTTCCAAAATGGATATTAGAGAGGATCTAGTCAAGAAGAAAATGCATTTTATATTTTCAGTTTTAGGATCTCAAATTATAAGTTTAATGATAAAAATTGTAATTAAGAAGTAAAAAAATTGTAACTATGAAAAAAAATTATGTTTAAAGAATTTTAACTGTGCTTATAGTTAAAATTTTTAAAGTATAATTTTTTTTATAATTAAATTTTTTTGACTTCCTAATTATACTTTTTATCTTCAAAGTTATAATTTGAGATCAAAAACTTAAAAAAAATTACATCAGGACAACTTGCTATACAAGGCTTCTTATTTTCCTTTTCCTATTATCTCTAGGATTCTTTTGCTTAGCCTTCAAGTAATTGTCATTAGGTTAGCTTGCTTTAGCCGAAATGGACTATATCCTATTGTAGCCTTGGGCTTGAAGTGGTTGTATGAGCTAATTCCTCTTTTTGGACATCACTTTGCATCAGGCCTTTAAAAAAGGCATATCTCCTTATGCGCCTATTTGGGGCCTACTAGGCCTTTGCCAATGAATTCCATTGCTCTTTATTTGTGACCTCCAAGCCTCAATGTTGAAGCATTTTTGACATTTTTAGCTTATCTATAAGAGTATGAAAATTAGTGTTTTTCACAATAATTAATGCAAGTTCAAATAATTAAATCCTCAAGGCATATTAAGCCTAAAATGAATATAAAATGGGAATTATTAATACAAAATGTCTGTTAAGTGCTTATAAAATGATATGAAAATATAAATATAAATGGGACTTATTAGTTTCAGAGTGTAACACCTTATATTTCTAGTTCATTCCATCACATTAATATGCTTTGCATCATACATTCTATGAAGGAGCAAGAAAAATGGGATTAAAATAATACATTTTCTAGCGTTGTGTCGCGTATAAAAATTTCATTCGATGTTATGTGGATCATGTGAGCTCATACATCATATTCTCATATTTAATTACATGAATATAACTCATTTACATTATCAAAAGTGACCTACATTTCATGGAAATCAAAGGGAAGCATAAAATACATATATATATATATATATATATATTTTTTTTTTTCGACCAAATTTTTCTCATTTTTGTCACAAAGTTAGAAAATCATAATTAATTCTAAAAATATTGAAATCATGCATTCTTAGCCATTCTGGAAAGCTACACATGTCTACATTATGCTAAAAATATGTCCAGACCATAACATCTAAAACAGAAGACGTTTGACATTTGAAATACTCTAGAGGTCAGGCTGTTTACTGTGCTGTCTCAGAATTCTACAGCAAAATTTAAAAATATCTAATTAATTTCACAAAATTCCAATCCATGTAAATGATACGAATCTAGAAAGCTGTGAATGTTAACTAGAGGGAAAAAAATAGCTCCAGACTAGTTCAGGTATGTCAGACCTCAAAACTCAATCAAACAGTACTTGGGGTAAGTTGAAGTGCTTGGTACTAGACAGATTCTTTGAAAATTCGTATCTCCCTCTCTAGGCATTCAAATGAGGTACTTCTAGTTGGTGCAAGTCACTGGAAGGGTCTAGTTTCTTTGTATAAAATTTCATAGCAATTGGACATTATTTGGGCCTTGTGTGACAAATTTCATTTTCGGACCTGAATGAACAGTGACATGACCAAAACTAAAAATTTTGTCAACTTTGAAAATTTATCAAATATTCTCTAGAGCTCCAAAAATTATGTTCTTTAGCTTTCCAAAATGCTCTCAACAAGCTCTAATTGTATGCCAAATACTAGATCAAGAAGAGCTTATTTGGATAAAAAGTGACATAGGATTCTATTATGGTCAATTTTAACTCTATATAGGATACCAAAATGTCCAAGTGACTTTTCTTGGGGTTTGGCACCTCTTGGGCAAGTTTAAAAGCATAATTAAGACTTGTGTGAGCTGTACAAATGGTCCCAAACCTCATGCATCTCATTTTGACTACTTCACTTCCATTTATATACATTTGCATAAAACCATTCAAGAAGCCACATTGCCATAACATACTCAAATTGCATTCTAATGGTCACATAATATATTTTTCCATTTATACATGACATATTATCATAATTACATATGTTCCAAAGGTCATAGACCATATACAACAGAATTATATTATTAGACATCAAAACACAAACTATGCATTGTGATGTCAAGCTCTCATCTTCAAGGTGGTTGGCTTTCATTACCTTGCTCTCTTGGTCCACCTAGCATATTAGAATATTGGAGAGGAGGGGATGAGATTCAAAGAATCCCAATAGCTCATCTCCCATTCAATCATACATAAAAGATGTAAAACAAGTCTTACAAATGCATGCATGGCATATGGACATGTACAATCATTCAATAAACATTCTTAGCATTTGAAAAAGTTATACATAGCATACATAGGCTTGCCAAACAAGTGGATTGGCCTCATCCATTTACTTGTGGATTTTAGACTTGCCTCACCCATTCTTTAAGAGGTTCTTAGACTCAACCATGCTCTTGGGAGTCAACCTCACTTTTGGAAGACTCTTTACTTTGTCTCAACTAATTATAAGGGTTCTTGGCTCATTCTCACCATGGCTAAGGGTTCTTGGCCTCACCACACTCAAGCAAACCTAAGCACACATCATAAACATCATATGGAAGCATATTGTAACATCATGGTACCATGGAATCAAAGTCATGCTAGAACACTTTTCGTGGCTTAAAAATACTCATACATATATTCAAAAACAAGTAAAGCAAACAATCATACATAAGAGAAGGAGAAGTGAGCTACCTTGGAAGCAATTAAATACTTTTTCTCTTAAACCAATGCCACCTCCTTCGGTCACAGACACACAAAGGTGTGGGGATGATTTCTCTTAGCCTAAACACAATTTATGGAAGCCAATTAGGTTCATGGAATTAATTCTTAGGCCACACAACTTGCTTAGACACTAGCTTGATCTATAAACCTTATTATGGTTCCATAATTGCACCTAATGAAGTAACACCCCTCAAATAAATTCTAGGCTCCATTTTTTCCTTTCAAATATGATTCTTGACTCCTTTTAAGCCTCTTGGAGGCATCACACAATTAAAACAAAGAGCCTAACTATATGTTGTTTCTTTAGGTCATATTATGGAACATAAAGCACCATCTCACTTTCTATGCTTCCTAAATTTTTCCCAAGGCTTCCTCTTATATTCATTCATAATATATGACTCAAAAATGGGCTTATAAAAATTTAAAACTCTTCCTAACTACCCTAACCTCTCTTGGCTTAGACAATGGAGCATAATGGGTTCCATGTAGTTTTCTTTGTTTTTCAAAGGAAGATGCATATAGGGGAACTTCTAGAGATCTTAGAAGCTCAATTAAACTCTTATTTAAGCCTAGGAATCATTGTACAAAATAAGATTTTACAAGGTGCACTTGAAATCCTAGAATTTGCATCTTGAAATTCCATGGTTTTTTGTTAATTCCTTTTGTATATTCTTAATCTTCACATCCTTTTTCCTTAGAATCACCCTTGGTTCTGCCTAAAAATCAAACCCTCATAGGGTTTCTTGAGTGAGGCAAAATGGTGGAGGAAGGGAAGGAAGAGATATCAACCATGGAAGAAGAAATTACCTTGTTTTCTTGCTTTTTCTCACTTGAATCTTGCTTTCTCCAAGCTCCTCTCTTCAAATCCGAAATTTTCCTTTAATATCTCTCTTAAAACAGATTTGAAAACTTCATTTTAATCAAAGGAAACCAAGGAGAATGGAGGAGAGGCAGTTTAGATGAAGGAAAGCATGAAAAACTATCAAGAAACCATACCTTATGTAACACCTTCATTTCTAGCTCATACCCATCATGCCTTACATGCTCATAGCCATCATGTCTTACATGCTCATATGAGGTATGGGAAGAATAAAGGGGAATCTTTCACTCATTGGGTTCATACACTTTCTCACATTGTGGCATGGGGTCAAAATGCATTTCAGTGTCATGTGGACCATGTGAGCTTATTCTATGCTTTCTCATGTTTATTTGCACCATTACAACTCATTTTAATTCCAAAAACATGCTTTAAAACCCATGTAAATCAAAAAGGGATATGAGACATGCACATTCATTTTCGGCAGACTTGGCCTCAATTCTGGGAAAAGTTTGGAAATTCATAATTAAATCCAGAAAAATAGAAAACATATGATCTCAGTAATTATGGAAAGCTTAGGATGTCTACTTCATACTAAAAATATGTGTAAGTCATAACATCCCACACACAGGACGTTTGACATGCGAGATCATCTGGAGGTCGGAGTGGGCTCTGATACTGTCACAGTTTACTGATATGAATTTCAAAAATGTCTAACTAATTCCACAAAAATCCACTGCATGCAAATGATACCACTATGGAAATATGTAGATGTTAAATAGAGAGAAAAAATGCCTCCAGATCAGTTCATTAAGCCAAACTCCCGGAAACCGATGGAACAGTACCTCGGGTCAGGCAAGATGACTGATTTTGGGCAGGAACTTCGAAATTGCATATCTTCCTTTCTAGACCTCCAAATGAGGTGCTTCTAGTTGCTACAAGTCTCTGTGACTGTCTAGTTTCTGCCTATAAAATTTCGTAATCATTGGATCACGTTTGCCCCTCAGATGACACAATTCCATAACTGACCAAATGAACAGTGTTTATGAAAATCCGAAATTCTGATACCAACTTTGAAAAATCATAGAAAATTCTATAGACCTCCAAATGAATTGATATTTAGCTTCCCAAAAATATCTAGACAAGATTTAGTCACATGCCAAATTTCAAGGCAAGAAGAGGTCATTTGATCAGACTTTGACATCATGGGCAAAATGACCCAATTCATGTGTTAAATGAGGCTTTAAGGGTTTAAATTTTGCCTCTTCTACCTCTAAGGCTTTATGAGCACATGGGAAGCATCAATATAAGCTATCAAACATGGCTTAAGTGTCTAACAACCCAGATTTGCAAAACTCACTCTCCCACACCAACACATATACTCATGGGAGAATGCTAGATCTTACCATTCATTGCCAAACTTGCTACCTCATGCACCATGAATTCAATTCTCATATATATATACATTAAATACATTCATTTACAAGTATTCATAGGTGCTATATCATGTACATCATATCATTAGATTACATTTCTTGGCTTAACTACAAAATAGAAAAAAAGGCTCTTTTACAATCCCTTCATTGAGTTCCCTAGCTTCAAGCTTGGTGGCTCCCATCTCTTGCCTCACTTGGTCTACTTAGCATGTTTGGATGGTGGAGAGGGGAAGTGAGATTCAAAAAATCTCAATAGCTCATCTCTCATTCAATCATACACACAAAGCATGCAAACAAGTCTCACAATGTATGCATGGGCATGTTAGCATATGGAATCATAAGAAAACATTTACAATATTTGAGTTGGCCATACAAGAAAAAGCATTTTCAACATGTGAGTAGGCCATACATAACATATAAAAGCTTGCCAAGTAAATGAATTAGCCTCACCCACTCACTTGTAGATTTTGGACTTGCCTCACCCATTCTTTAAGAGGTTCTTAGACTCAACCCTTACTCTTTGGGAGTCAACCTCACTTTTGGGAGACTCTTTACTTGGTCTCAACCAACTTGAGGGTTTTTGGCTCATCCTCACCATGGTTAGAGGGTTGTTGGCTTTTCCATACTCAAGCAAACCCAAACAATCACATAAAACATCATTGGAATACATGAGGCATCATCATGCTAGCATACTTCTCATGGTTCAAAATATACATACACACAAGCAAGACAATGTAAGCACACATCTTATGCATGAAAGAAGGTGGAGAGAGCTACCTTATTGGCTATTCACAATTTTGCCTTTCAATTTGTCTCCTCCCTTGTGGGTTTCACAATCACCTCTAGATGGGAGTGCTTCTCTTGAGCCTAACCACACAAGAAGCATGGAATTATTCTCTTAACACTTTATTCATAAAGCTAGGGATTTCTTTCTAGCAACCCTACTAAGCATATAAGAGCTAGGGGTTCTTTCTCTCACTAGAAATTCACCAACTCTCCTTCCTCTCTCAAGCTCTCAAGAAAGGAAGCAAGGAAGGAGTAAGCATATGTGAGTCTTAGTCTTCTTCAAGAGGGGTTTTCTACTCTCCATCCTCTGAACCAAGCTCAAAACATGGCTACTTTAACTACCAAAACCGTAGGAAGAGAGGATAAGGAGAGGAGAACAACATGCTAAGAGAAAAGCCATGGAAATCTTACCTTTTCTTGTTCTTCCTTCCTCCTCTAGGTTTCTCTCTCTCTCCTCCACCCTTTTCTCTATCTTAGAAGGAGCTTAAGTCGATTACGGAGTGAAAGAAGGAGTTGGGACGCTTTAAAAAGTCAAATTCTCTTTTTTCACGCTATTTCGGACTAACCCTCGCGATAGCGAGCCATAACCCTCGCTATGGCGAGCTCGTATCAGTCCCAGACCCCTGCCTTCGCTACAGCGTGCGCTACGGCGAGTAATGCCCTGGTTTTTGTATGGGGTGCCCGAACTCGCTATAGCTAGCAGCATTCTCGCTATAGCTAGAAGGCACTCTCGCTATAGCTAGACCATTTCTCGCTATAGCGAACAAGTACATTCGCTATAGCTAGGCTGTAGCTAGTAGACTTAGAAAATTTTCAATCCTTCAAAAATTTTTAGCTTTTCTCTTTTTTTTTTTCTTTTTCTTTTCTTTTCTTCTTCTTCTTTTTTCTTTCTTTCTGGTCGTTACACCTTAGGCCTTTGATTTCTCTTTCTTCTTCTCTCCCTTTGGTGCACCTAAACCCTAGCTTCTCTGAATTTGGGCAGAAAAATATGTGACTAAATGAAGGAGAGAGTGGGGGGTCTCCTATTTATAGGTGGAGGAGAATGGCTTTTTCAAAAATTTCCATTTTACCCTTCTTGGCATTTTCATTTCTCATTTGTTTTAGCTCCTTTTTTAGAACCGTATTTTCTATTATGAAATTTAGGTTCCCAATTTAGTAAAATGCCTTTGGAATTACTCAAATCGGAGCTAAAACTTTTTCGAACAAATCCGTCAAAGTTTGGGTATATTGATGTTGGAAAACGTCCACCAAAGGAGATTTAACTATCTTGGGGCTTCTCATAGTTTTCAAGGCCTCTGAGAACCCCGAAGGACTCAAAACTTTCATTCTAAAAGCCCTCCAATGTGAATTCCAAAATTTGCTCAAAATTATGAAAATGCCATTACATTTTGTAAGATTTTTGTCAAAATTTGTTTCTTTATTCTATCTCTGTTTTTCTTTCTGTTTGAGCCTAGAATTCTCATTTTTAGGATCTAAAATGTTACTCAAATTTTTTAGGACCTTAACTAATTCATTTTGTGGGACTTGCTTTGAAAATGGGCCCATTTCCGTCATTTAGCAAAAATTAGACATTACAATTCTCCCCCCTTTCAAAAAATTTCGTCCTCGAAATTTAGATAACATATCTCATGGAACGAGTTCTAGATATTTCTTTCTCATGTCATCCTCTAGCTCTCAAGTAGCTTCTTCAGAAGATAACTCCTTCCAAATCACTTTCACCAGTGGTATCGTCTTATTCTGTAACTGCTTGAGTCTAACGTCCACGATCCGATCTGGTGATACTATGTATGATAGATCATCCTATAACTACACATTCTCATATTCTATGACATGTGAGGGGGTCAGGCTGGTACTTTTTAAGTTGGGAAACATGGAATACATTGTGTACTTAGCTTAGGTTTAGGGGAAGGGCTACTATGTAAGTCACAGGTCCTACTTTATCAGGAATCTAGAAAGGACTTATGTACTTTGGATTGAGTTTTTTACTTTTGATGGACCGACCTATTCTTGTGATTGGAGACACTTTAATGAAGACATGGTCTCTAATCTCAAACTCTAATGGTCATCTATGTTTATCTGCATAACTTTTCTGTCTACTTTGGCCATCAGGAGTTTCTTTTTAATGGTCTTAATCTGTTTAGATGTCTGGTCCACTAATTTTGGGCCTATAAGGCTCTGCTTGATGATTGCTAATTTTCATATATTTTTTCTCCTCCAATTAGGTATTTTGATTATACATTTTAGCTTAAAAGATTTTAATTGGAGGATAATTGAATTTATTAGCCATTTTTTATATTTTAGAAATTAATTTACAAAATTTTGCAATTTTGGTTCACAACTCCATTTAATCAAATTTTTTTTGTGAATCCATTTACTTCATCTTTTTCTTTGTTTTGTGTAGAACTTAGGCAGAAGTTACATACATGCAAGCCACAGTTTTATAGAGCATAAGAAGGAAGCACTGCACGAGTTTCTTTTCATACAATCCTCCACCTAGTTTGATTGGTTCCATACAAGTCTAAGCATGCTGCATCTCACTCACTCAAACACACGAGAAGCTACGGGGTTTCAAAATAGAGCTCACACACATAGACTCAAGAAGAAGCAAGAAGCTCACGTAAACAGAAGCTTAGGGCTGAGGTTTTCATTCACGTTGCATCATAAATAACACACACTCTCATCCATTCATTCACATGCATGGTCCAGTAGCCAACCACTTATAGGAACCATGTGGAGAAGAAGCTCGTGAACAAATGAAGGGGGAAGCCCACGAAGAGGAGAGTTTCAGGTGGAAATAATTTAAGAAGCTGCATGGAGAAAACACAAAGGAGCTTGCCACGGGGTTTGGTGCTTTGAAAGTGTGTGTGTGAGGAAGAAAAAAAATGAGCTAAATGAAGAAGAAAATGCATGAAGGGATCCAACGTAAAAATAATGCGAGTTGAATGTAGCTGAACAAAGAATATAGCCTCGGGCATGGGAGGAATGAAGGAATAATCACGTGGAGATCATGGCTAGAAGCTACAGGAGGATTTTCAAGGTGAACAAAGCAAACAAACACGCGGGGCAGCAGCACAGAATAGAGAAGGAAGAATGAGCTGCATGTGAGACAAGGAAGCTACAGGGTTTTTTGGAAAAGAAGAGTAGCTGTACGTGGAAGACAAACTCAAATGAAAACCACGTGAATAGTAAAAGAGAGGCAGCTCGTGAGAAGAGAAGAAACTTTCACATGGGAAGAACTAAATGACAGGTTGCCAAACATATACAAGCAGAAGCAGGGACTAAAGCTACTGCATATAACCATAGGTTGTTGAAACAAAGGTTCAGAAACATGAAAACGTTGTAATGGGAAGAAGAAGCTACGTGCTAAGGTTGGATGCATAAGCTGAGAAGAAGACACGTAAAGAAGAAGAATGAGCTAAAAAGAAGAAGCTATGGGAAAGAGGAGTTGGAGTGAGAGCTACAGAGCACATAGAGATAAGACACATGCAGCTCGAGTGGAAAGTCAACATAGTTGGCTAAATAAATGAAACACATGCAAAGGAACACGTGGATCTTACATGGGAATGAATTGAAAAAAAGAAAAGGGAAGAAACGTGGAAAGCTGAGTTGGAAGAAGGAGCACGTAGGAATAAAGGAATGGGCTGATGAGGAGAAGGAGAAACCCACGTGAGAGGCAGCACGAAAAAGAGGCTGACGTGAAAATGAATTAAAATGAACACATGAGTAGTATGTGAGACGAGAAAACACATACAACATGAGGAATAATGCGAGCTGGGGGGAATAACACAAAAGAGGACGCGAGAAGATGAAGGAAGGGATTGTGAACTCTAAGGGGAACGACAGAAGTTCATTCATCAATTTCTCCATGGCTGCAGCTCTTATCATCAAATTTCCTCTGTTTAATTCCTCCATGGCAGCTTGAAGTCTCCTTGGTGGCTAGCTGAAGACAGGATACTCCCAAATGCAGATTTGAGCTCCACATTTCTTCACCAATTTGGATAAATTCTTCCTCCTTACTATTTTAATTTCAGCATTGATTCTTTTATTAATTTGACTAGGTTTAGCCTATTAATTTAAGAATTTCATTGTTGGACTTTACTGGAATTTGCTGGATTAATTTGATTTGTGGATTGAGTGTAATTTGATATTTGAATCTTAATTGTGAACTTTACATGTTTATGGAAATTTCAAACTTAGTAGTGACGATTGTGTCGTGCAATCTCAAATAAAACTAGGAAGCGAAATAAATTTTATAGTTAATGGTGCAATCCTAGGTCATTTCCCTTGGAGTTTATGCCTTAATTTATTTATGGGAGGGTTATTCTAAGTATTGCTACTTGAAACTTATTTTGGGGGTTGAAGTACTAGAATTTAATTGAACTAATTTTAATTGACAAAAATCAAAAGAACTTAAAACTAAATGAGATGAACAATTAAGAGAATATGGTAACTAGCTTTGCATTGGACTCCCTAGAATTCAATTATCCTTGCCCTTGGTTTAGTTTACCAAATTTGGAATTAATTTCTTGCTCTTTAGTGTATTCCCTATAAAGATTCTTGAATAACCATCCAAGGTTCAATTTATTAATTATACAAGGAATTTGCAACCACAAGAAACCTTGAATAACTAATTAATTGAATTAAGAACAAGAACACACCTTAACCAATTTTAATTGATTAATAAAATCTATTGCACAATTCACTTAAGATACTAATTAACCAATTAGATTAATTAATTCCTCAAACAATTAATTGCACAAAAATTCTAGTTAATTAATACAACAACCATTGCATTAACCCAAGATCAAGAGGAATTTGAAAGCAATTTGCACAATACTAATTCTGGAATTTTTATAAACATGTGATGATCATAATCAAAATTCCAAAATCAAATTCAATTCATAAAACAAATTAATCCAATAAATTTTTAGCAATTAAATTCCTAAATCAATCAACTAAACCTAGTCAAATTAATAAAAGATTTAATGCTAGAATTTAAAAGATATAGCAAGGAATATTTATCCAATTTTGTGGGAAAAGATGGGGCTCAAATCTTCATCTGGGAGTTTCCAAAACTTCAGCTAGCCACCATGGTTAATTCAAGCTGCCATGGAGATTTTAATTGGAGGAGAGTTGATGGAATTTGCATTAGCCATGGATAAATCACAAAAGAATGCTCCTTGGATTGTTCTCGCGTTCTACACGTCCTAGGCTCTCCCAGAAATCTCGTTCTCCACGCCTCTCTTCTATTATGTTCTCCTTCCTCGTTTGAAAACCACACCCCCTTGATGAGTGAATGATTCTATATATAGGCAAGGATTTGCTAAAATATTGAGGCGTGAATGGAGTAAACTCTGGGCGATAAATCAGAGGTGTGAATGGAGTGGAAATCCCCCTTGGAGTGTGCTTCTGGATGCTTTAAACATGCTCCCTTTCACGTGATTTTTTTATTGACTCCACACCAACTTTGCATGCTTCATTCATTCGTGTTGTTCCACCTTTTGCATGCTGAAATCACGTTTCTTTCTTCCCTCAGCTCCAGCGCTTTTGTTTCTCAGTGAATCACGTGCAGCCCATCTCTTTTTTCTGACGTTATTTTCTTCATGTTGGCTTCTAGCTTCAGCGTCTTCTAGCATCTTCACAGCTTAAGCATCCACAAACCAATAGCTCGAGTTGTTTGCTTCATTAATCCACGCAATTCTGTAGCCAAATTCCAGCTTATTATTTCAATAAAATCCCACGTGCTTAGCTTGTTGCTTCATGCTCTATTTTCAGCTCATGCATCGTTCAACTGTAGCTTCATAATTCTTTTGGCTTGCTTCGTTGTTCAGCTCCTTTTCTTTGCTTGTAGCTAGTTCTCCCATGCATCTGCTTCTACTTAGAACCCCTCATCGAGCTTCTCTTCCTTGATCTGTAGCTCTTCATTCAGCTTGTTTTATTCTGAACCTCTGTTTTGCTCCTTCTGTTTCAGCTCAAAACCTGTAGCTTTTGTGCTTTCTTCGTGCAGCTCGAGACTCATCTTTTGTATGGCCTACTTTGTTGATTCTTCGTGTTGCTCACCTAAACTCCAGCCCACGTTCTGCATGCTTGCTCTGTTTTCTACGTAAAAACTGTAGTAAATACATTCTGCACCACATTGAAATTGCAGCTCCTTCAGTTTGCTGGAGTTTTCTGTAGTCCCTCTCTGCCCAAGCTTTCCTTTTCTCGAACAGTCTAGCGAAGGAGAAGGTGAAGGATGAATGGAACAGCAGCTAGAAAGAAGCATATCTTCTGCACTCTATCCAGCTCTCCTAGCTTCATCTCTTTATCTCACTATACTCCAGTACCTTCTTCACTTCCTCGAACCTGGTTTACGTGTGAGCTTCTTCATTCACTGCTTCTTCATTGCTCCAGAACCCATAGCTCCTTTATTTGATTTTTCCCTAGCTCTCCACGTTGCTACGTTCTTCATGCATGGTTCTTCTTTTTAAGCTCAAGTGTGCAGCTTCATCTCACGCATATACATATATATATTCTTTTCAATATTCAGATTTTATTTGCCTATAATCTGCATATAAACAAAGGAGAAAAATGCACTAAAATACTTTATGCATTTAAAATCATCATTTTTCAATTTAATTCAATTTAATTTTTCAATTCATTTGCCCAAAAGAAAATTCTGCAGAAAATTAAAAAGTGTTTTAAAGATTGCAAATATTTAATCATCAAAGAATTTTGGAGAATAAAATCTTAGCAATTTAAATCCAAAATTTCTCCTAATTATTTCAAAATGTTATTATTTTCCAAAATTAACCACAAATTCAAATATTGTATAATGAATCCATTTAAGCTCAAATTAATCATTAAAAACAATAATAAATGTGGATAAAATATATGAGAATTAGCACTTATCAAGTAGTTGTGCAATTTACTCTTAATTTTCTCTTGATTATAGGCCAATTAATGCAATGTTTATTGGATTAAGTGGCTAGAATTTTTGTGCAATTGATTGTTTGAGGAATTCATTAATCTAATTAGTTAATTAGCATTTTAAGTGAATTGTGCAGCAAATTTTTATGAGCATTTAGGATTGGTTATAGTGTGTTCTAATTCCTAATTCAATTGATTAATTTTTCAAGGTTTCTTGTAGTTGCAAAAATCCTTGAATAATTGGTGAATTGAATCTTGGATGGTCATTCAAGAGTTTTTATGGAGAATATATTAATAAGTAAGAATTTAAATCCAATTTTTGGTATACTAAAAAGATAGCAACGATAATTGAATTCTAGGGAGTCCATCTAAAGGCTAGCTACCACATTTTCTTAATTGTTCACTTCATTTAGTCTTAAGTTTTTTTTTTATTCTTGACATTTCAAATTTAGTTCAATTGAATTCTAGTATTTCAAAATCCCCTAAACAATTCCCAATTAGTAATACTTGAAATACTCTTTCACAAATAATTAGAGCTAAAAACCCCCTGGGAAATGACCTAGGTTGCACCATTATCTACAAATTTATTTTTTTACCTAGTTTTATTTGAGATTACACGACACAATCGTCAAATTTGGTGCCGTTGCCAGGGAGTTTAGCTTCTTAATTGTTTAAAAGGGTTTCTTAGTATTTTTTTCCCCTATTTTTGCTCTTTTTTTTTTTATTTTTTCCCTGTTTTGATGTTGGATTTTGGACATTTCGGCTACTTGAACTGATTTCGTTGCTTGTTGGAATTTTTGTTTAAAGTGTCCAGAAAATTCGCAGACTTTGTTTTTCAAGTTTTTTGGGTGTTTTAAGCAAAATTAATAGCATAACTATTAGGTGCACCATTTTTTTGGCCAAATTCCAACATTTTAGGCACTTTTCTAATTTTTTAGTATTTTCTCAAATTTTCTAGGATTTTTCTAGATTTATTGATTTAATTTTTCTTTGTTGATTTTTTTGTGTTTTTTCTTAGTTTTTGCTTGTCTAATTGGTTTATGATAAGAACTTCTGGTGAGAAATTAATTGATTTGGATCCAGAAATTGAAAGAACCTTTAGAAGACAAATAAGCCTTAAGAAAATAAAGATAGTGTAGGAATCAGTAGTTCTATTTCTTCTGCTTTTGATTGTGTGCAAGGAATTGATTGTGTACTTCAATTTGCTGGTGATAATATGGCTGATCAAGATCAAATGAATGCTAACATGAATATGCATGTTCAGGCTAACTTGAATGTAAATGCAAATTTGAATGATAACATGCATGCAAGAACCATTAGAGAATTGACAGCTCCTAATGTGCATTATCAAAATCTTTGTCTACAATATCCAGAATTAGGTGCAAATTTTATGCTTAAATCTGGTTTGATTCATTTACTTCCTAAATTTTATAGACTTGCAGGAGATGACCCTCACAAACATCTGAAGGAATTCCATGTTGTCTGCTCTACTATGAAGCCACAGGGAGTTTCAGAAGAACAAATTAAGCTCAGAGCATTTCCTTTTTCCTTAGATGGTTTAGCCAAGGACTAGTTGTACTATCTACCCCCTGGTGCCATCACTTCTTGGGACCAACTGAAAAGGCTCTTCTTGGAAAAATTCTTTCCTGCTTCTCGCACTACATCAATAAGGAAGGAAATATGTGGGATCAAACAGAATATTAGAGGGACTTTGTATAAGTACTATGAAAGATTTAAGAGATTGCTGGCTAGTTGTCCTCACTATCAAATTTTTGATCAGCTACTTATTCAATACTTCTATAAGAGATTGTTAAACATGGATAGAAACATGATTGATGCTGCCTTCGGTAGAGCCTTAGGTGATCTGACACCTACAAGGGATTGGGAGTTAATTGATAAGATGGCTTAGAATGCTCAGTAATTTGGTTCTAGATCAATGCAGACAGTATGAGGAGTCAATGAGTTGTATGCTCCACACTATGATCATAGAATTGAGAGCAAGATTGATGCAATGTCTTTTGTGCTCCAACAGCTTGCTTTAGCTTAGTAGCAGCCACAGTCATCCTTTACTCCATCTCAGACTTGTACACCATAGTCTTATCCTTCTCAGACACATTCCTATCCACAGTGTTATGCACTTAGGTAGACATCTACCTTTACTACCTTAGTGGGACCCCTGTGTGATATATGCTGTCTGGCCACACATGCTACTGATCAGTGCCCTATGTTAGAGGATAGGGTAGATACTTGTGCTGGGATGTTTCCAGTCAGGCCAATGCAATAAGGGCAACAAAAATATGATCCCTACTCTAATACATACAATCCAGGATGGAGGGATCACCCCAACTTGAGATATGTGGGGGGGCAACATCAGAATAGATATGATGTTGCAGGACCTAGTGCACAATCCTCCTAACCTATGAGGCAGTTAGTTCTTATACAGGAGGAACCAAAGAGAGAAAATAATATGGAAGACATGATGAAGCATCTTATAGAGAGTAATGCAAAAATCACACAACAATTGCAACAACAACAATAACAGTTTCAGACGAACATGAAAAATTTAGAAAGAAGGGTTGATACTCAGCTAGGCCAGTTTGCTACCTCTCTCAGTGAGGTGAAATCTCAAGGTTTAGGCTAATTACCTTTTCAAACTATTGTCAATCCAAGGAATAGTAGCAATGTCAGTGCCATCACTCTTAGGAGTGGAAAGGAAGTTCAGGGATCCTCAGATACTATGACCATGGATAAGCTGGCGTCATAAAAAACACATGTCGTACTAAATGAGCCTAAAAAAGAAGAGGAGCCAAAGAAGATTTTGCCTTTCCCACATAGACCTACCTTGGGAAAGAGGCAAACTGAAGCAGAAATTGAAAAAGAAATTCTTGAGACTTTCAAGAAGGTTGAGGTTAATATACCTTTGTTAGATGTAATCAAGACCATCCCTAAATATCCTAAGTTTCTTAAGGAAATATGTACCAACAAGAGGCGGCTAAGAGGGAATGAAAAAGTCAATTTTGGCAAGAATGTTTTAGCATTTATATAGCCAACAATGCCTGCTGTAATATCCAGTTCTCTGAAAACCAGAGAAAACGTGAGAAACATAACGTGCAATTTCTCCATCAACGAACGAAACTTACTAGATACCAAAGAAAGTCCCCCGAAATGATGTAGTTAAGGTCCCAAAAAATTTGAGAAGCATTCTAGACTCCTAAAAATGAGAATCCCAGGCTCAGAAGGAAGGAAAAATGGAGCTAGAATGAAGAAAAATTTCTTATAAAAAGCCCACGAAACCTAATGGCATTTTTGTAATTTTGAGCAAATTTTGGAATTCACACAGGAGGGCTTTTTAAATGAAATTTTTGAGTTCTCTGGGGTTCTCAGAGGTCCTGAAAACCATGGAAAGCCCCGAGACAGTTAAAACCCCTCCAATGGACGTTTTCCAATGTCAGTTGACCCGAACTTTGACCAGTTCATTCGATAAGGTTTTAGCTCCAAATTGAGTGATCCCAAAGGCATTTTATTAAATTAGAAACCTAAATATTATAATAGAAAAGACGGTTTTAAAAAAGGAGCTAAAATGAAGGAGAAACAAAAATGCAAAGTATGAAGGACAAAGTTGAAATTTTTGAAAAAGTTCTTTTGCCCTAACTATATATAGGTGGCGCCTCACACTCTCCCTCATTCAATTCAGATTTTCCAGCCCCAAACCAGAAGCAAAGCCCTAGGAGAGTGGTGCACCAAGAGAAGAGAAGAAGGAGGGAAAATTCAAGTCTTTAGGTATAGAAATTTGCTTGTTTTTCATGCTTTCTCTCCATTAATCTCTTCTCCTTTTTCCCTCTTCTTCTCCATGATTTTTTTGAAGTTTTGAGGGCTATTTTGAAGGAAGAACAGAGGGGAATTTTCATATTTGAAGAGAAGATCTTGGAGAAAGCAAGATTCAAAGTTGGCAATTTTTATGATTGTGGTCTGTTGCACTATTCATTTAGTCTGAAATTGAATTTTGTCACACGAGGCTCAAATGATATCCAATTTCCATGAAGTTTTATACAGAGAAACTTGACAATCATAGTGACTCGTGTCAACTTGAAGCACCTCATTTGGAGGTCTAGAGAGGGAGATATGAATTTTTAAAGTTTCTGTCCAGTATCAGTAAAATTGCCCGACCAAAAGTACTATTCCATTGAATTCCGAGGTCTGGGCTTGATGGATTGATCTAGAGATATTTTTTCTCTCTAGTTCCATAGCTTTCCAGATTGGTATCATTTGCATGGATTGGATTTTTGTGGAATTAATTGGATATTTTCAAAGTTTTCTACAGAATTTTGTGACAGTTCTAGAATTCAGTCGGACCTTTGGACCATTTTGGATGTCAAACATCCTCTATGATGACTTTTATGATCTGGATATATTGTTAGTGTGAAGTAGACATACAAAGCTTTCCAAAATGACCAAGATTGCATGATTTTAATATTTCTAGATTTAGTTATGACTTTTCAAAGTTTGGTCAGAAAATGGAGCCAATTTGGCCAAGAATGAATCTCCATATTCCATGCTCCATTTCGGTTCCCATGAGTTATAGACATGATTTTGTGATGAATATGAGTTGTTTTGATATAATTAAATATGAGGATGTATAGTATGAGCTCACATGGTCCACGTAACATTGATTGCAAATTTTTAGATATGACGTAACGCGACAATAATTCCATTTCCTTGCTTTTTCTATGGGAAACCTATATGGTTCATGATATTATGCCATTTAAAAGCATGAGATAAGCTAGAATTTATGGTGTTACACCTACTAAGTGTCAAGATCCGAGCACTTTTACAATTCCATGCACTATTGGAAATTTTGAGTTTTCTGATGCTTTGATTGATCTTGGTGCTGCTACAAATGTTATACCTAAATCAGTGTATTTATCTTTGCAGTTGGGAGAGCTAAAACCTACTAGAGTGGTTGTATAGCTGGCAAATAGGAGCATCGCTTATCCTTCAAGAGTGTTGGAGGATGTTCTGGTTAAGGTAAATGATTTGATTTTCCCAGCTGATTTTTATGTCCTTAACATGGAGGATGATAGATATAGATCTAGTGGACATGCCCCACTCATCTTAGGTAGACTTTTCTTAAAAACTGCAAAAACAATTATAAATGTGCATGAGGGTATTCTTCAAATAGAGTTTGCTAGCAATGTGATACAATTTAATATATTTGATGCCATGAGACACCCTGTGATGATAACTCTATTTTTAGTATCAGCCTGACTGATTCCTATGATATTGCTGACTTGGATGATTTTCTTGAGTGTATATGTTCTAGAACCACTATATGTCATAGATGTACCCAGATTAGTGCTTTTATTGAGAATAGTGATTTCCATACATGTATTGATTATCATGATTCTATGACCTCTCCTTTTTATGATGGTTTCACTGTTAGTCAGCCTGTGACTGATTTGGATGATTATACTAGTCTAGATCAATCCTCTTGTTCGAGAGATGATGTGCATGCTATTGTTTTCCCTGATTGTTCTGATGCTATTGGATTTACTAATTCTCAAGATGTGTTGTATGTTGACGTCACTTCTGGATATGTTAAGTGTGCTAGTTCATCTATGTCCACTCTTACGTTGCCTATTAATAGTGGTATTAGATGTTGTATGACTAGTTCACCCAGTAGTGATACTAATGTTACTATTGCTATTGGTTCTCTAATTGATATTCCTTCTGTTGATGTTCCCAGAGATGGGAAAGTTGTTTCTTCTGTCTGTGAGTTGTTTGATAAGGTATTTGGCATGGAAGAGATTAAAATCAAACAACTCATACCTTCAGTTGAGCAGGCTCCTACCTTATAGCTCAAACCGCTGCCAAACAATCTCAAGTATACCTATTTGGACAAAGATGAGAAGCTTCCAGTGATTGTAGCTAGTGACATTATTCTAAAGGAGGAAGAGAAGCTTTTAGAGGTCTTAAAGAGGAGAAGACAAGCTAGGGTGGACCTTGGCTGACATACCTGGCATTAACCCTGATACATGTATGCACATAATTATGTTAGAGGATGGGGCAAAGCCAATAAGGCAACCTCAAAGGCGGTTGAACCCACTTATTTTGGATGTGGTTAAAAAGGAATTTTCTAAACTTTTATCTATTGGTATTATATATCCTATTTCTGATAGTCAGTGGGTTAGTCCTGTGCAGGTGGTTCCAAAAAAATCAGGGATCATAGTTGTCCGGAATGAGAATAATGAATTGGTGCCCACCCGTGTACAAAATAGTTGGAGGGTTTGTATTGATTATAGGAGGCTTAATTTAGTCACTAGAAAGGATCATTACCCCCTCCCTTTTATTAATCAGATGCTTGAACGTTTAGTTGGGAAATCTCACTACTGTTTTCTGGATGGATTTTTAGGTTATTTCCAGATATGTATAGCCCCGGAGGATTAAGAGAAGATGATGTTCACATGCCCATTTGGAACCTATGCCTACAGATGAATGCCTTTTGGTCTTTGCAATGCCCCTGGAACTTTCCAATGGTGCATGGTTTCTATTTTTAGTGATTTTCTTGAATACTATATAGAAATTTTTATGGATGATTTCATTGTATATGGGAACTCTTTTGATGACTATCTATGTAGTCTGGATAGAGTCCTAGCAAGATGCATAGAGAAGAAACTTGTACTTAATTTTGAAAAGTGTCATTTTATGGTTTGGAAAGGCATTGTATTAGGTTATGTTATATCTAAACAAGGCATAGAAGTTGATAAGGCTAAGATAGATGTTGCCACTTCTTTACCATACCTGACATATGTTCGAGAGGTCCAGTCATTTTTAGGTCATGCAAGTTGTTATAGAAGATTCATTCAGGATTTTAGTAAAATTGCTTTGCCATTGTCTAAGTTGTTACAAAAAGATGTTGATTTCCATTTTGATGATGCATGTAAAATAGCTTTTGATGATCTTAAGAAAAGATTAACTTCCCTACCCATTATTCAACCCCCTGATTGGAACCTCCCCTTTGAGCTTTTATGTGACGCTTCTAATTTTGCTGTAGGTGCAGTTTTGAGCTAGCAGTGAATAAGAGGTCCCATGTGATAGCTTATACATCCAAGACTCTGGATGGAGCCCAAGCAAATTATACAACCATAGAAAAAGAGTTTCTTGCTATTGTTTTTGCTTTGGATAAATTTAGATCTTATTTGCTTGATACTAAAGTCATTATTTTTACTGATCATGTAGCCTTGAAGTACTTGCTGAAGAAGCCTGATGCAAAGCCAAGATTGATAAGATGGATGCTTCTACTTTAAGAATTTGATATTGACACCTGGGATAAAAGTGGAACTGAAAACTTGGTGGTAAACCACTTGAGCAGAATTGAGGCTCCAAAGGTAAATCCCTTACCTATTGATGATGATTTCCTTGATGAGTATTTGTGTGCTGTGCATAGTTTCTATCCTTGGTATGCTGACTTAGTGAATTATCTAGTTGCTTCTGAATTGCCTGTTGATTTGAATAAACATCAGTTGAATAAGTTTAGGAGTGAAGCTAGGTATTATATTTGGGATGATCCATACTTGTGGAGACTATGCAGTGACCAAGTGATTAGACATTGTGTGCCTGATATAGAATTTGAGTTTATCTTGAAATTTTGTTACACACTTGCATATGGAGGTCACTTTAGTCCAAAACATACAGTTAGGAAGGTTCTAGATAATGGATTGTATTGGCCTACTTTGTTTTGTGATGCCTTTGATTTTTGTAAAGGATGTGTCAAGTATTAACAAACAAGTAGCATATCTAGGAGAAATGAAATGCCATAGCATCCCATTTTGTTTTGTGAAGTCTTTGATGTGTGGGGCATTGATTTTATGGGACCTTTTCCTACTTCTTTTG
This sequence comes from Erythrophleum ivorense, assembly GCA_026724425.1. Classification (NCBI taxonomy): domain Eukaryota; kingdom Viridiplantae; phylum Streptophyta; class Magnoliopsida; order Fabales; family Fabaceae; genus Erythrophleum; species Erythrophleum ivorense. Next base: position 728,171 of record JAIUCV010000347.1, read on the forward strand.
GCTTTGCATACATCTTGTTGGCTATTGATTATGTTTTGAAGTGAGTGGAAGCAAAACCCACTAGGATTGATGATTCTTCTATGGTTGTAGAATTTGTTTGCTCTCACATTTTCTACAGGTTTGGTATTCCTAGAGCCATTATTAGTGACCAGGGCACTCATTTCTGCAACTAGAGTATGCACAGCTTGCTTAGCAAGTATGGTGTTGTGCATAAAGTAGCTACTTCATACCACCCTCAAACAAATGGTCAGATAGAGATTTTTGACTAGGAGGTGAAGCAAATTTTGGAGAAAATAATGTAGCCGAATAGGAAAGATTGGGGCAAGAGGCTAGATGATGCACTTTGGGCCTATAAGACTGCCTATAAGACTCCTATTGGCATTTCACCCTATTGCTTGGTATTTAGGAAAGTTTGTCACTTATCGATAGAAGTGAAGTACAAAGCTTACTAGGCTGTGAAAAAATGCAATTTAGATTTGAATGGAGTGGGATCTCAAGAAAAATTTCAACTCTAAGAGCTTGAAGAAATTCGATTGGAAGCCTATGATAATGCAAGGATCTATAAAGAAAAGACAAAGGCATTCCATGACAAGATGATTGCAAGAAAGGAGTTTGTGATTGGCCAAAAAGTTCTACTTTATAAATCCCACTTAAAGCTTATGCTAGGTCAACTTCGTTTTAAATGGGAAGGTCCATATATAGTTTCTGATGTTTTTCCTTTTGGTGTAGTTGAGCTTTTGGATGAGCAGACGGGAGTTAAATTTAAAGTTAATAGACATTGGCTCAAGCACTTCCATGAAGGAGTTCCAACTTCATGATCCACCCTGATCCTCGGTTGTAGTCTTTCCCTTTCCCCTTTTATATTGTGTTGTCTTTCTATTGATTGGACTGTGTGCTGGCATTGAGGACAATGCAATGTTTAAGTGTGGGGGGACAGAAATAAAATTTTTATTTGTTCTTTGTTTTGGTTAGTTGATTTTTATAGTTCTAGGTTTTTAGTCTTTTGTTTTATTTTGGAACGTTAAAGTTTTGTGTTATTTCCCAGTTTTTGAAAAAAAAATTGTGCTTTTGTGGAAGTTGCTAGTATTGAGGAGATCATAGTTTTGATATATCTTGATTTGATAGGGAATTGATCTTGTGTTGAGAATGCAAGTTAAGTGACAATTAGCTTTGCTTTAATGAAATTTGATGATGGTCAATTTACCTTGTGAGATTTTTGAACCTATTGCTTATTCATTTCTAGTGTGTATCTCCTATCTTGCTTTTACTCTAGAACTTGGCTTGAATCTTATTCAAGGCCACATTTATTCATTTGCCATGCATGAAAATGATTAAGGCATTCATTGTTATTTTGTTTTAGTTAGAGCCAACAAGCTATCCTATATATGTTTAATCCTTTTGCTTTACCCCCCTTTGAGCCATATATGTTTCCTTTTTAGCCTTTTAGCCATGAAAACCAAACAAATATTCTTCCTACCTTGATTAGGATGCTTTTGATTATTAAGGGCAATGTATCTTGTTAAGGTGGGTGAAGGTGCATTTTTCACATCATTTATAGGCTGTTTGTTTATTCCTCCTTGGAAATATTCCAAGAAAAAAAAGAGAGAGGAGAAAAAAAAATAAATTTAAGAAAAAAGAAGAAGAAGAAGAAGAAAAGAAAAGCAAAAGAATAGCATTGAAAAAAAAGGAAAAGGGAAGAAAAGTTGTTCTCTTAGTGCATATATTTGTTTGTGGTTAATGGGGCCTTAAAATGCACTTGCATTCCATCATTATTCTTATTTTAATGCTCTTGATGATTTTTAGCATCCAATTTGCTTTTTGAATTTTCTTCTTTCTTTTGTTTATCACTTGTTTCATACCTTGGCCTACATTACAACCATAATAAAGACCTTTTGATTCATACATTGGCATTTGATTTTAGTGGTGGAGATGTAGATAATTGCTAAGCTTATGGTAGTAAAGTTGGATAGGATAGAATTTGAGAGTAAGCACTTCATCCTAAACACTAAAAAGTAGAGTGATAAACACTAATATGAGTGAGGGACTTTCATTGCATTTCATTTTTTATTAAGTGTATTGCCATGGTACTTGTTGCATCAATGCAAGTAATATGACTTGGAGAATTGAGCTATTGATTTGCTTTGAGCTTCCTTGTGCTAAGTGACCTACACAATTCCATTTTTCTTTATTTCCTTTCCATTATCTTTTTCTTGGAGTTTAGTTTTCTTTTACCTGGGAGTGCAAAAGCCTAAGTGTGGGGGAATTTGATGATTCCTAATTTTCATACATTTTTTCTCCTCCAATTAGGAATTTTGAATATACATTTTGGCTTAAAAGATTTTAATTGGAGGATAATTGAATTTATTAGCCATTTTTTATATTTTAGAAATTAATTTACAAAATTTTGCAATTTTGGTGCACAGCTCCATTTAATCAAATTTTTTTTTGTGAATCCTCTTACTTCATCTTTTCCTTTGTTTTGTGCATAAGTTGGGCAGAAGTTGCATACATGCAAGCCACTGTTTTACAGAGCATAAAAAGGAAGCACTGCATGAGTTTCTTTTCATACACTCCTCCACCTAGTTTGATTGGTTCCATACAAGTCTAAGCATGCTGCATCTCACTCACTCAAACACATGAGAAGCTACGGGGTTTCAAAATAGAGCTCACACACATAGACTCAAGAAGAAGCAAGAAGCTCATGTAAATAGAAGCTTAGGGCTGAGGTTTCCATTCACGTTGCATCATAAATAACACACACTCTCATCCATTCATCCACATGCATGGTCTAGTAGCCAACCACTTATAGGAACCATGTGGAGAAGAAGCTCGTGAACAAATGAAGGGGGAAGGCCACAAAGAGGAAAGTTTCAGGTCGAAATAATTTAAAAAGCTGCATGGAGAAAACACAAAGGAGCTTGCCACGAGGTCTGGTGCTTTGAGTGTGTGTGTGTGGGAAGAAAAAAAATAAGCTGAATGAAGAAGAAAATACATGAAGGGAGCCAACGTAAAAATAGTGCGAGTTGAATGTAGCTAAACAAAGAATGTAGCCTCGGGCATGGGAGGAATGAAGGAATAATCATGTGGAGATCATTGCTAGAAGCTGCAGGAGGATTTTCAATGTGAACAAAGCAAACAAACACGTGGGTAGCAGCACAAAATAGAGGAGGAAGAATGAGCTGCATATGAGACAAGGAAGCTACGAGGTTTTTTGGAAAAGAAGAAGAGTAGTTGTACGTGGAAGACAAACTCAAATGAAAACCACGTGAACAGTAAAGAAAAGGCAGCTTGTGAGAAGAGAAGAAACTTTCACGTGGGAAGAACTAAATGATGGGTTGCCTAATATATACAAGCAGAAGCAGGGACTGAAGCTACTGCATATAGCCACAAGTTATTGGAACAAAGGTTCAGAAACATAAAAATGTTGTAATGGGAAGAAGAAGCTATGTGCTGAGGCTGGATGCATAAGCTGAGAAGAAGCCACGTAAAAAAGAAGAATGAGCTGAAAAGAAGAAGCTACGGGAAAGAAGAGCTGGAGTGAGAGCTACAGAGCACATGGAGATAAGACACATGCAACTCGAGTGGAAAGTCAACATAGTTGGCTAAATAAATGAAACACATGCAAAGGAACACGTGGAGCTTACATGGGAATGAATTAAAAAAAAGAAAAGGGAAGAAACGTGGAAAGCTGAGTTGGAAGAAGGAGCATGTAGGGATAAAGAAATGGGCTAATGAGGAGAAGGAGAAACCTATTTGAGAGGCCGCACGAAAGAGAGGCTGACGTGAAAATGAATTAAAATGAACACATGAGCAACACGTGAGACGGGAAAACACATAGAATGCGAGGAATAATGCAAGCTGGGGGTAAATAATGCAAAAGAGGACACGAAAAGACGACGGAGGGGACTGTGAGCTCCAAGGGGAACGACAGATGTTCATTCATTGATTTCTCCATGGCTGTAGCTCTTATCATCAAATTTCCTCCGTTTAATTCGTCCATGGCAACTTGAAGTCTCCTTGGTGGCTAGCTAAAGATAGGATACTCCCAAATGTAGATTTAAGCTCAATATTTCTTCACCAATTTGGATAAATTCTTCCTCCTTAGTATTTTAATTTCAGCATTGATTCTTTTATTAATTTGACTAGGTTTAGCCTATTAATTTAGGAATTTCATTGCTAGAATTTACTAGAATTTGTTGGATTAATTTGATTTGTGGATTGAGTGTAATTTGATATTTGAATCTTAATTGTGATCTCTACATGTTTGTGGAAATTCCAAACTTAGTAGCTATGCAATTTACTCTTAATTTCCTCTTGATTATAGGCCAATTAATGCAATGGTTATTAGATTAAATGGCTGAAATTTTTGTGCAATTGATTGTTTAAGGAATTCATTAATCTAATTGGTTAATTAGCATTTTAAGTGAATTGTGTAGCAAATTTTTATGAGCATTTAGGATTGGTTATAGTGTGTTCTGGTTCCTAATTCAATTGATTAATTTTTAATAGTTTCTTGTGGTTGCAAAAATCCTTGAATAATTGGTGAATTGAATCTTGGATGGTCATTCAAGAGTGTTTATGGAGAATACATTAATGAGCAAGAATTTAAATCCAATTTTTGGTATACTAAAAAGAGAGTAAGGATAATTGAATTCTAGGGAGTCCATCTAAAGGCTAGCTACCACATTTTCTTAATTGTTCACTTCATTTAGTCTTAAGTTTTTTTTTTTAATTCTTGACATTTCAAATTTAGTTCAATTAAATTCTAGTATTTCAAAATCCCCTAAACAATTCCCAATTAGTAATACTTGAAATACTCTTTTACAAACAATTAGAGCCAAAAACTACTTAGGAAATGACCTAGGTTGGACCATTACCTACAAATTTATTTTTCTACCTAGTTTTATTTGAGATTGCGCAACACAATTGTCACCACTCTCCTAGCTCAATCCAACACATCGGAAACCTACACTTCCTCCCATACAGTGCCTCATACGATGCCATCTGTATATTTGCATGATAGCTATTATTATAGGCAAACTCTGCTAAAGGCAAGTATGTATCATAGTTTCTTTTCATTTCTAACACACACACTCTCAACATCTCTTCTAGGGTTTGGATGGTTCTATCCTTTTGTCCATCAGTATGAGGGTGATAGGCTGTGCTAAATCTAAGTCTGGTACCTAGAGCATCCTGTAATGATCTCTAGAAATTTAATGTGAATTTAAGATCTCTATCTGAAACTATGCTCCTAGGTACACCATGTAGTCTAACTATCTCCTTGATGTACAGCTGGGCCAATTTATCCAGGGTATAAGTGGCTGTCATAGCTAGAAAGTGTGCTGACTTGGTTAACCTATCCACTATTACCCATATTGCATCATGCCCCGCTAATGTCCTGGGTAAACCCATGACAAAATCTATAGCTATACTATCCTATTTTTACTCTAGCATATCTAGGGGTTGAAGTAACCCAGCTAGTTTCTGGTGTTCTATTTTCACTCTGTGGCATACTAAACATAAGGAGACATACCCTGTTATGTCTGTTTTTATTCCAGGTCACCAGAACATTTTCTTTAAATCTTGGTACATTTTATTACTGCCCAGATGAATAGTGTACTTGCTCTTATGTGCCTCATCTAATATTTTCTCTCTAATTTCTATGTTTCTGGGCACATATAGCCTATCCCTGTATCTCTCTATATCATCCTCAGACATATTGAACTCTTGAATGCTACCTTGGGCTATCTAGGTTCTAATTTTACTTACATAGTCATCTGTCTACTGGGCCTCTCTTATCTGATCCCTCAGGTCATTTTCTATTTAGGTTTCACTCATTAATAATTTCCCTAAATACACCTTGTAGGAGAGACTCATATTACTGAATCTTTTAATCAATTCTTGCTCTTGGATCATTATGCAGGGCATGTGTATGGATTTTCTACTTAAGGCATCAGCTACCATATTAGCCTTACCGGGATGGTATTTTAGTGTGAAATCATAGTCTTTCAAAAATTCTAACCATCTTCACTGTCTTATATTCAACTCTTTCTGTTCAAATAAGTATTTAAGGCTCTTGTAGTTGCTATAAATTTCTATAGCTATCCCATACAAGTAGTGTCTCCATATTTTCAAAGCAAACACCACTACAGCTGATTCTAGGTCATGTGTAGGGTAGTTTTCCTCGTAAGGTTTCAATTGTCTAGAAGCATAAGGTACCACTCAGTTTTTGTGCATAAGCACATATCCTAACCCTTTCTTTGAGGCATCACTGTAGACTACAAAAGTCTCTCTAGGGTCAAGGAGTACTAAAATTGGGACCGTGGTTAACTTGTGCTTTAACTCCTAAAAACTACGCTCACATTTCTCATTCCACACAAATAATACAATCTTTCTAGTATGCCGAGTTAGTGGCATCGCTATCTGAGAAAAGCCCTAAATGAATCTCCTATAGTAACCTGCTAAAACTAAGAAACTCCTTATCTCTATCACTATCCTAAATTTCTCCCACTGTAACATTGCCTCTGCTTTATGGGGGTCTACTGTGACCCCTGCCTGGGAGATCACATGACCTAGAAATTGAACTTCAGTGAGTTAGAACTCACATTTAGTAAGTTTATCGTACAACTGTCTCTCTCTCAGGGTCTCCAAGGTAAATCTCAGGTGCTGCTCATGTTCCTCTCTACTTTTTAACTAGATAGAATATCATCTATGAAGACAACTACAAATTTGTCTAAGTATGGCCTGAAAACTCTATTTATGTAATTCATGAATATTGCGGATGCATTTGTCAACCTGAAGGGCATAACTAAAAATTCATAATGCCCATATCTAGTTCTAAAAGCTATCTTAGAAATATCTTCAGCCTTTATTCTAAGCTGGTGATATCCAGACCTAAGATCTATCTTGAAAAATACTGACGCTCCTACTAACTGATCTAGGAGGTCATCTATACGAGGGAGGGGGTACTTATTTTTAATGGTTATCTTATTGAGTTCCCGATAATCTATACATAACCTAAGGCTCCCGTCTTTCTTCTTTATAAATAAGACTTGAGCTCCCCACGACAAGACACTGGATCTGATAAAACCCTTTTCTAAGAGCTCTTCTATTTGTTTCTTAAGCTCAACTAGCTCGGTGGGAGCCATCCTATATAGGGCCTTAGACACTGGACCTGCCCCAGGTGCAATGTCTATAGGGAATTCTATCTCTCTCTCTGGGGGTAGTTCGCTAATCTTTTTAGGAAATACCTTTGGGAACTCTCTCACTATAGGAATTTCATCTATACCCACTTCTATCTCAGCTTAAACTGAAAAGAAAACTAGATAACCCTGACAACCATGCCCTAGAGATGTCTCAGTTTAGGAGGTAGTCATAACAGATAACTCAGTCCTCATACTAGGCACAGTCCCACTCAGGTAAAGTAATACATCTGTGGCTACAATCTAGTGTGGCATTATTTGGAGACATCTAGTTCATGCCAATAATCACATTAATATCAATAAGGGGCATACAAATCAAATCAAGGGTGGTAAGACAGTAATTAAACTGGATCACACAATTCAAACAAGCATGGGAGGTAATGGCTTGGATTCCTATAGAGGTGGATACATGCAAATCATATGGGAGTGTATGCATACTCAGGCCCAACCTCCTAGCATAGTCATATGATATAAAAGAATGGATAGCACCCGAATCAAATAATACAGTTATAAAAAATTATTTATTCTAATAGTACCTTGAATCAGATTCGAGGACTGGCTAGCCTCCTGCTGTGACAGGGCAAAGACTTTACCCTGGGTTTGAGGTCTGGGAGGAGGAGCCATCTCCCTCTATTGTGTGATTTGTGGAGGAGCTTGTATGCAATCCCTGGCCATGTGTCTTGGCCTGCCACACCTGAAACATATATTCTGCCCCACATAACATGGTCTGGTGCCGTGGTTCTTGCCATACTGGGGACATGTGATCGGTGTGAAGCTACCTTTGCTAGACTGAGTCCTCCGTCTCTTTCCCTTTCGGCTCCACTGGCCTCTGCCACCTCTTCGGCTAGTAACTGTAGCCTGTGATTCCTCTCTAGGTCTCTTGGGCTCAGGTAGGGGTGGTCTAGCACTGGAGGTAGGCTGCATCATCTTGAGGTTCATCTTCGTCACTCTACATATCTCAATCAGGGTATTAAAGTACCTAATTCTCTGTGGCACTACCCTGTTTCTGATCTTAGGGAGCAAGCCTTTCTCTAATCTGTCTGCTTTCCACCTCTCATCATTATGCCTCTGTAAATACGAGGAGTATTGGGAGAGCTCTATAAATTTCACCACATATTGGTCCACGAACATCCCTTCAGTCTGCTTCAAGAGAATGAATTCTGACTCTTTATCATCTCTAACTGAACTGGGGAAATACTTCTCGTGGAACACCTGGAGGAACGCCTCCCATGTTATCGGAAGGTTCCTTGCCCTTAGAATAGGCTCGGTGCCCTTCCACTAGTAATATGTTTTTTTTTATAACTGGAAAACAGCCATCTTGGCTTTCTACTTAGATGTGCACTTCATCACCTCGAATATCTTTTCTAACTGCATAATCTAGGCCTTGGATTTTTCTGAATTCATCTCACCATCAAAGGTGGGAGGCTCAAACTTTTTGAACTCAATGATGATCTTTCTGGTCGAGGGCTGCTCCTGAGCTGGTGGAATAGGGGCAACCATCTATGCATATGGCTGCGAATCTGAGTGAGTCACCCCCAAGTGCTTGGGATGATCTGAATGGTGAGGTGGCTGTGGAGGAGTAGGTATAGGGCCCTGACTGTCTCTCTTAGCAAGCCGTTCCTGTAACTGTATAATAACAGCTTGTTGTTGATCCAGGCAAGCCATAATAGACTGTAGGGCTCCAGTAATCGGATCACTAGGCCTGACTCTATCATCAGCATGAGCCTATCTAAAGGGTTGACCTCTCCTAGTGTTCACCATCTTATTGAAACATCATAACAAACTTTAACATGAAAAAAGGAATACTTCCACCATCAACACACTCAATTTATCCATAAACAAGCTTATATACATCTAGGCAACTCACAAGCCACAACCTATATCAAGAGCTTGAACCTTTGCTCTGATACTAAAGGTGAAAACCTTATATTTTTAGCTCATTCCATCACATTAATATGCTTTGCATCATACATTCCATGAAGGAACAAGAAAAAGGGGATTAAAATAATATATTTTCTAGCATTGCGTCGCGTATAAAAATTTCATTTAGTGTCACGTGGACCATGTGAACTCATACATCATATTCTCATATTTAATTACATGAATACAACTTATTTGCATCATCAAGAGTGGCCTACATCTCGTGGAAATCAAAGGGAAGCATAAAATACATATATATATATATATATATTTGGCTAGGTTTTCCTCATTTCTGTTACAAACTTTGGAAAATCATAATTAATTCTAGAAATATCGAAATCATGCATTCTTGGCCATTTTAGAAAGCTACACATGTATAATTTATGTAAAAAATGTCTAAACCACAACATAGAAGATGTTTGACATTCGAAATAGTCCAGAGGTCAAGCTGTCCACTGGTGCTGTCACTGAATTCTGCAAAAAAAATTCAAAAATGTCCAATTAATTCCAAAAAAAATCCAATCTATGTAAATGATACTAATCTAGAAAGTTGTGAATGTTAGCTAGAGGAAAAAAATAACTCCAAACCAATTCAGGTATACCAGACCTCAAAACTCAATCAAACAATACCTGAGGTCGGTTGGAGTGCCTAGTACTAGACAGATTCTTTGAAAATTCGTATCTCCATCTCTAGGCATCCAAATGAGGTGCTTCTAGTTGGCACAAATCACTGGAAGTGTCTAATTTCTCTGAATAAAAGTTCATGGTAATTGGACATCATTTGAGCACTATGTGACAGATTTTATTTTCGGACCTGAGTGAATAGTGACTTGACCAAATCCAGAATTTTTGCTAACTTTGAAAATTCATCAAATATTCTATAGACCTTAAAAAATTATGTTCTTTATCTTCCTAAAAATATCTTAACAAGCTCTAATTGCATGCCAAATCTTAGATCAAGAAGAGCTCATTTGGATAAAAAGTGATATAGGGTTCCATTATGGTCAATTTTGACTCCATATAGGATACCAAAATGTCCAAGTGGCTTTCCTTGGGGTTTGGCACCTCTTAGGCATGTCTAAAAGCATAATTAGAACTTGTGTGAGCTGTAAAAATGGTCCCAAACCTCATGCATATCATTTTGACTACTCGACTTCCATTTATACACATTTGCATAAAACCATTCAAGAAGCCACATTGCTATAACATACTCAAATTGCATTCTAATGGTCACATAATATATTCTCCCATTTATACATGACATATTTTCATAATTACATATGTTCCAAAGGTCATCGACCATATACAACAATGGGTTACATCATTAGACATCAAAACAAAAACTATGCATTATGATGTGAAGCTCTTATTGTGACGACCCTAACTTCTAATCATTGTAATTAAGGTTAAATACGTGATTAATAATCATAAATTGGGGTTACAAGATATTACGACTAATTACATTCAGAAAATACAACGAAATTTGAACCTTAATGTTATTAGAGTCATCAACCATATAATTACAAGCACTCATGTACATCAAGGAAACAAACATTCATTTATAAGCCTTTGATTCTATTATCCATTAATTCCAATTCATAAGAATCTTCTACCAATGTTTCTAAGTCATCCCTTGGGGTTACCATATAAAAAACCAAGATTTCTAGGTTAGAATGAAAGTTTGGGATCATTAGCCATGGCTAAATGTCTTTGCGCTGCGGCCAATTGCTCTCGGGTTCACTCCTTATCTTCACAAATTTTGCCGTGGCTAACCTACATAGCGCCGCGGTGAGGAAGCCTCCTGGAACCTACCTTGCTTGCCTCTCACTATTGGTCGCAGCCAATTCCCCCTTTCGCTGTGGCTAATTCCTCTCTGGAATGCCTGACAAATTCTTACAAAAGTTCATCGCGGCTAATTTCCATTTAGCCACGGTGAATTACCCTCTGGAAGACTCCCTGTTTTGCCTCTCACATTGCACTGTGGCTAATTACACTTTTCGCCGCGGCAAATTGCTCTCTTGTACTCTCCTTAGGCAACTTCGCCTCTATTGGCCGCAGTGAAATGCCTTTTGATCCTACAACTCCTAAAATATTATCTCACTCTCCACTCTCCCTCCAATAACACTCTAGGGCCACTCCACCTTAATTTATGCAACTCTAATGGTATTTATGTACCTTATTTATCCAACTATTCTACCATCACCAATTCAAAACTTAAGTATAAATTCCTACTCATCCAACTACCATATGTCAGCAAATTCATAGATTAATAATAGCAGAATTTCATAAGCTTCCAACAATTATCATTCAAATATGCATTCCCTTAAAGATTTCATGCATCACTGATTTAAATCAACAATCTCATATATCCCATGATGACATTCCTAATAGTAAACCATATCATGAATTCCACAAAGTTTATACATCAAATACTATAAGTTTATACATCCAAAACCAAGTTATATTGGACTTAACTCTTTAATAAATACATTCCAACTAATCAAAATATAAATGCCTACACTGGGTAATATGATTATACGATGATGCTTTATATATAAGATTAACAAAATTGCATTTGCTCTACTCAGATTAGCCCAAGTGTAGCTTCTTCCACACAAGGCTAGAGCTCATGGATTTTCATCCACTTGCTTCCTCTTATCCTTACTCGAAAGGCCTTCACCTGAAAGTATAATCCCATGAAACGGGGTAAGATGCAAATCTCAGTAACCAAGGTAAATTCCATTTATATATTCCAGTTTAACTAACATATATGCATGATTTCATATAAGCATCAGAAAATATACTAGTCATATCAGTAAATGAAACAATTAGGCTATCTATGATTACTATCCCATACTAGCAATCACAATTCCACATGTTAAAGGCCAATAACACTGGGAGAGGTCTGTCCACGACACCTACTCCCTATTGAGCACAACCAGGGCTCAGTTCATCTGGGGTTTGATCATAACCCAGTGCCCGATTAAAGCACATACATGGGTGGTAGCCGCACCACAGCTCCACCATAAACTCACAAGGTCCAATCACAGATAACAAATAGCTAACCAATTCATTTAGCATCAAAATCATAATCATGCAGCAAATACAAAATTAAAACAGATGTATGCATGGAATTAGCATAAAAAGGTAGCTATAGTCTGTAGCTATAGTATGAGGAAGAGAAAATAGAAAAGGTAGTTTTCTAATTTCCTCATCTTAGTTATCATCCAAAATCATGCATGCCATGAACTTAGAGTTTGACATATTATTCATATCTAAAAAAGTTTATGGAGAAGCATCATATAATAAAGGGATGTGATTGTAAAGTAAATATCAATAAGAAAGGTTCATTGATTTGTGAACAAATTCATATTATATTAGGAGTCCTGATATATTCTAGATGTCACTCATGATCTATGAGAATTGAAAAGTCACTTAATTATGACTTATGAATTATAAATAGTTCTAATCAAATTAATTTCATACCATAAGTGCTAAATACAAGAAAAAGTATTCATAATGGTACTTTTAACAATGGTTATTATGCCATTCAACACATCAAATACAACTCCAATAGCTAAAATTTGAATTCTTTAACATTTTAATTCATAATCCATATATACAAATATGGTTTCATACCATAGATCATGTATATACATGCCATATGCAAGTAGCCTTTTTTTTTATCAAAGTCACATATTGCAACCCAAACTTCAAAGTGTATAACTTTGGTTACACAACTCTGATTAATGCAAATTATGTGTCTATGAAAAGCTTATAATTTGAGCTATAGACTATAAAAATTTAAAGTTAAAATGACTTCATCTGATACCTCAAAAAGCACAAAAACTGAGGCTACATTTGTATGAATTGTAACTACATAAGGCAACTTTCAAAATGCACCAAATATTCTATAGAGTTCAGAAAAATACAAACTTTAGCTCTATTGAAAGCTCTATATGTCATTTAATTACTTATCAAATTTCAACCCCAAACTAGGTCATTTGGGCTATCAAAGGTAAGGTTACATTTTATGACTCATTTGGACCAAATTTTATTTCTAAAGTAGTCCAATTGGGCTCTAATATGCAATCTCTTACCTTGAGTAAAATTCAATCCATACATACATCATTTCTAAAGGGGTTAAGTGCCTAATTTCTAAAAATCACTATCTCACTTGTACTTATTTATAAACCTCATAGGACCTTATATTACGTATTATGTTCTAAATGCATATAAGTACATCAAGTAGATATATATTCATGATCTCATGTTTCTACATTGATAGCTATTACATTTCATCACAATATACATAATGAATTGCTTGCATTTTACATCATAATCCATATCAAAATCATATGTACATTATAGGTATTCTAATTAAATATTCTCATGCTCCTAATGCTTCTCTTCCTCTTATTCCTTACTAGCTTCACCTGACACAACTAGTGGGAGATAAAAAAGGTGTGATTTTGCGGGGAATCTTAGTATCTACATTCATTCCAAATCAATACATGTCATACCATCATATATTATGTATCTTACCTTTCTATGATTGAGACCTTGTTGAGAAGATTCTGGTGGAGTTACCTAGATCTTAGATTTCTACAAGTGATCTCAATTAAAGAATATCTTGTCATAAGATAAAAGATCCTATTGACAAGGTCTTAAATTTTTCTTGGCTAGATACAAGACCTTGTTGACAAGATCTTCAATCTTCTTAACTAGATTTTATACCTTGTTAACAACATAGTTCACCTTGTTAACAACATTTTATTTCCAGCTCTGGTAAAGGAATACTCATTCCTTATAGTTTTCTTCATATCATTTACTTGCAAAACATCAAAATGCAACAAAATCAATGCTTTTAGTAGTGGTTTTATAGGTTTTCCATGGGTGAAATAGAATGATAGGGGTCAAAATTAGAATTTCCTTCCACTTTAATCAATAAACTCTATAGACACACTTGGTTTAACTTAATTGAACATAAGATAGGTTTTATTTGGATGAGAGAGTCATATAACCATTTTTAACCTCCTTTGACATAATGTAGGCCAAATTTCAAAAATTTATAATTTTGGTTATATAACTTTGATTTATACAAATTAGGTGTCTATGAAAAGCTTATGATGACAGCTATCTATTGTAAAAAATTTAGGTCAAAATGATTTCATTTGGTCCTTCAAAAACCTAGAAATCCAAAATTATACTATGTGAATATTGTAATACCATATATATCTAACCCCATTTATGGCATTCATAAGCTCCATATCATCATGTTCATAAGAGCACATGGAAAAAGGAACTAACAATGATGGATTTAATCACATTACGTCATGCTTAAAAATTCACAATTGGTGTCACGTGGACCATGTGGGTTCATACCATGCATCCTTATATTTAAATACATCATCACTACTCATTTGCATCACAAAATCTTGCTCATGAGCCAAGGAAACCGAAATGGAGCATAAATTGAACTTATTGAATTTCGGCCAGATTTGCCCCCATTCTGTCCAAAACTTTGGAAAATCATAACTAAATCTAGAAAAATAGAAATAATGTAATCTTGGTCATTATGGAAAGCTTGAGATGTCTAATTCATGATAAAAATATTTACAAGTCATAACATCCCACACACAGAGTGTTTGACACACGAAATAGTCTGGAGGTCAGACTAGGTCTGGATGCTATCACAGTTTACTGATATGAACTTCAAAAATATCTAATTAATTCCAAAAATTCCAATTTGAGTGAATGATACGAATTTGGAAAGATGAGGATGTTAGCTAGAGGGGAAAAATCACTTCAGACCAGTTCAAGCTCGCCCAGACCCTGAATTTCGATCAAACAATGACTAAGGTCTAGTTGGACGCCTGACACTGGATTGAATCTTTGAAAACTCATATCTCCCTCTCTAGACATCAAAATGGGGTGATTCTAGTTGGCACAAGTCACTTATAACCTTTAGTTTTTTCCTATAAAATTTCATGGCAATTGGACTTCATTTGAGTCTTATTGACGAAAAATAATTTCGAACCCAATGTAACAGTGCATCAGACCATTTCAAGAATTTTGGCCAACTTTGAAAAATCATCAAATATTCTATAGATCTCTGAAAATTATGATCTTTAGCTTCTCAAAAAGCTCTCAACATATTATAATAGCATGACAAATCTCAAATCAAGAATAAATCATTTAGCCAAAAATTGATATAGGGTTCCATTTTGGTCACTTTTGGCTCCACATAGGGTACCAAAATTGCCATTTGGCTTCCCTTGGGTCTTTGCACCTTTTGGACAAGTCTAAAAGCATGTTTAAGACTTGTGGGAGCTGCCCAAATAGTCTCAAATCATTTGCATCTCATTTTAGCCTTTTCACCCTCACTTATGTACATTACACCAAGCTTTTCTCAAATGCACACATTGGCATAAACACTCAATTTATGTTCTAAAATACATACACCATACTCATTCATTTAGCTATCACATAATATCATTTTTACATTTGTCCAAGGGGTCATAGACTATTTACAATAATAATATACATCATGAAGCCTCATTATGAATCAAAAGACAAAAATCAAGCATAAGGGTGGCAATCTTCTTTCTTCAATGTGGTTGGCTCCCATTGCCATGTCCACTTAGTCTACCTAGCATATTAGGACATTTAAGAGGAGGGAGTGAGATTTAAGAATCTTAATAGCTCATCTCCCATTCCATCACACATAATATGTGCAAGCAAGTTCTATGAATGCATGTGTGGGAAAAATAAAAGTCATGAACATTTAAAATCAAGCTTGGCATAGAAACACATCATACAAGGCATTCAAGAGCTCACCAAGTATTTGGATTGACCTCACACTTTTCTCCATGGCATTTGGACTTGCCTCACCCATTCTTTGAAATCTTTGGACTCAACCGCACTCTTTGGGAGTCCACTTTGTTTTTGGGAGACTCTTTACTTTGCCTCAACTAAGCTCAAGAGTTTTTGGCTCATCCTCACCATGGGGAAGAGTTCTTGGCATCTCCACACTCAAGCAAGCTCAATCACACATCATATATTCATTTGAAAGCATAATGTGGCATCAAGAGTCATGGTATCTAAGAGCATGCTAGCATACTTTTCCTAGCTTGAAAATACACATACACACATTCTAAAACAAGCTAAACACACATCCATGCATGAGAGAAGGTGGAGATGGTTTCTCTTGGCCTAGACATGATTTAAGGGAGCTAATTAGGTTCATGAAACATATTCTCAAGCTATACAATTTGCTTAAACCCTAGATTATTCTATAAGCTTCATTATGGTCCATAATGGTGCCTAATGAAGCAACACTCCTCAAATAACTTCTAGGCCTCATTCTTTCCTCTCAATTATGATTCTTGACTCCTTTTAAGCCTCTTGGAGCCACCACACCATTAAAACAAAGGGCCTAGTACCATGTTGCTTCTTTAGATCATAATATGGAACCTATGACCCCAATTCACTTTCCTTGAGTTCTAAATTTTTCCCAAGGCCTCTACTCATCTTCATTCATCAAATGTGACTCAAGAATGGCCTTAGAAAAATTTAAAACTCTCCCTTGCATCATGAACATGGTTTGGCCGAGACTATAGAGCTTAATGCCTTCTTTGAAGATGCTTTTGTTTTCTTGAAGGAGGAAGCTCAGGGGAAGTATCTTAGGGGTCTCAAGAACTCATTTAGACTCTTAATTAAGTCTAGGAAGCATCACATAAATTCAGAATTTGGAAGGTGCACTTGAAACCCTAATCATTGCATCTTGATTTCTAATGGCTCTTTCATGGTTTCCTTTGCATATTCTTATTCTCCTCCATCAAATACCTAAGATTCACCCTTGATTTGGTTGAAAATTTAACTCCCTAAGGCTGTGCTATATATGGCCGAAACATGCACAAAGAGAGGGGGAAGGAAGACCAAATGGAAGGATGGCATATTACTTTGTTTTCCTTGCTTTTCTTTGCTTGTTCTTTGCCTTCCTTAGCCTCTTTACTTGATTTTAGAAATTTCTCCTCTATTCTCCCTTCAAAATAGCCCTCACAAATTTAGAAAAATCATGGAGAAGAAGAGGGAAAAAGGGAAGAAGAGGTTAGCCAAGGTGAAACATGAAAAACCAAGAAATTTCCTTACCTTTGGCTTGAATTTTCTCTCCCTTTTCTTCTTCTCTTGGGGTGCCTAGAAGAGCAAAATGTTTTTTTGTCTTGGGGCAGCAAGAAGGTCAGCCAAATAAAGGAGAAGAACTGTGAGAAATGGAGAGAGTTTAAGAAGCTCTAAGAATTCCAATAATTTCCATTTTGCCCTTCATTCTTTGTATTTTTGTTTCTCCTTCGTTTTAGTTCCTTTTTTAGAACCATCTTTTCCATCATAACAAATAGGTTCCTAATTTAATAACATGCATTTGGAATTACTTAAATCAGAGCTAAAACCTTTCCAAACGAATCGATTAAAGTTCGGGTCAACTGACGTCGGAAAGAGTACACCAGAGGGGCTTTACTGGTCCCAGGACTTTCCATGATTTCTGGGGCCTCTGAGAACCCTGGACAACTCAAAATTTCTATTTAAAAAGCCCTCCAAAGTGTTTTTCCAACATTGCACTTATTTACAAAAATGCCACTCTGACCCCTATTTTTGGGCAACTGAAGGCTCAAATCCTCATTTTCTATTATTTAAAATTTTATCCAAATTTTATTTGTCTTTAAATCACTTATCTTAGGAGACTTACTTTGAAAACTGACTCATTTCGGTATTTTACAAAAAATTGGATGTTACAAATAGTACACTGCAAAATTAAGCCAGATTCAAAAATTCATAAGATATTCTATAAAGCTCCCAAAATTATGATCTTTCACTTTATAACTTAATGTCCTCTAATTGTTTGCCAAATTTCAACCCAAGACTCACTTATTTGAGCTGTCAAGGGTGCATGAACATATTATGACTTAAAAGCAAGAAGTTTTGGTTCAAAAGTGTACCAAATGAGTCATAATATGCCATTTCTCCTCTTGGGCATGTTTCAAATGACAAATATATCATAAATGGCAGGTTTAACATGTCTCAAACACTATACAACTTAAAATCACTGTCATATCCCAAAAATGAAAACATGATTGGCACAAAATATGAGATGATCTTGTATCCGTAAGCCGAATATATAGAATCTCATTTTCCAAACAAGAGAAAATATAACTAACAAGGTAAGGATTTTTGTAACACCATGAATTACTAGCCTTTCTCATGCAAATTCTATGCCTTATGCCATGCACTTATCAAGGATCATAAGAAAATAGCATATAAAATAAGAGTTTTCTTGTGTTGCGCTATGTATAAATTTTTCTTTTGGAGTCTCGTGGGCCACATGGACTCATGTATCATATTCTCATATTTGATTACATAAATAAAACTCATTTCCATCACTAAAAGTGGCCTACAACTCGTGCAAGGCAAAAGGATGCATAAAATTCATAGTTTCCATTTTGGTTAGAATTTTCCCTTTTCTATCACAAATTTTGAAAAATTATACCTAATTCTAGAAAAAAATAAAATCATGCATTTTTTTCCGTTGTGGAAAGCTACACATGTCTACTTTATACTAAAAATATGATCAGGCCATGAAACATCATACAGAAGACGTTTGACATTCGAAAAGGTGCAAAGGTTTAACTAGCTACTAGTATTGATCCAACTTTCTGCTGTGAACTTAAAAAATGTCCAATTAATTTCACAAAAATCCAACCATGCAAATGATACCAATCTAGAAAGTTACAGATATTAGCTAGAGGGAAAAAATCATTCCAAACTAGCTCCAAGAGTTTAGGCATCAAAAACTAATTAAACAGTGACTAAGGTCAGTCTGGACGCCTGCTACAGGACAGAAACTTCAAAAATTCATATCTACCTCTCTAGACATCCAAATGAGGTGCTTCCATTGGCACAAGTCACTGGGAATGTATAGTTTCTTTCTATAAAACTTCTTGCCAATTGGACATCATTTGCCCCTTGAGTGACATAATTTATTTTCATATCAGTATGAACAGTAACTTGACCAATTTCAAAAAATTTCCCAACTTTGAAAATTCATCAAATATTCCATAGACCTCCAAAATTTTTGAACTTTAGCTTCCCAAAAATCACTCAACAAGCTCTAGATGTATGCCAAATCTCAGATCAAGAAGAGCTCATTTGGACAAAAAGTGGTATAGGCTTCCTATATGGTCAATTTTGCTCCATATTAGATACCAAGTGTGCCCAAATGGTCTTTCTTGGTGTTTGACACCTCTTGGGCAAGTTTAAAAGCCTAAATATAACTTGTATAAACTGCCCAAGTGGTCTTAAACCTCATGCATCTCAATTTGGTCATTCCACTTCCATTTATACATACATTTCCATAAAGCTAGTCTAGTCATTCCATATTCAAATTGCACCATACCATTCATACAACATTTTATCTCAATTGTACATGATATATTAGCATAATTATACATATTCATAATATCATAGGATATAAACAACAATAATTTACAACACGGGCTACTCATATGGCCTTAAAGAAGCAAGATTCATGCACTTTGTTGTTAATCTCTTATCTTCCAAGGTGTTGGCTCCCATTACCTTGTTTTCTTGGTCCACCTAGCATGTCAGAACATTGGAGAGGAGGGAATGAGATTTAAAGAATCCCAATAGCTCATCTCCCATTCAATCACACATAAAAAATGTAAAACAATCACAAATGCATGCATGGGCATATTGACATGTGCAATCATTCAATAAACCTTTTTAACATTTGAGCAAGTCATACATAACATACATAGGCTTGCCAAGTAAGTGATTAGCCTCACCCATTCCCTTGTGGATTTTGGACTTGCCTCACCCATTCTTGAAGAGGTTTTTGGACTCAACCTTACACTTGGGAGTGAATCTCACTTTGGGGAGACTCTTTACTTTGTCTTAACCATCTTTAAGGGTTCTTGGCTTATCCTCACGATGGCTAGAGGGTTCTTGGCTTCTCCACACTCAAGCAAACCAAAACAAACATAATACACATCATTTGAAAACATAATACATCATCATGGTACCATGGAATAAGAGCTCATGCTAGAACATATTTCATAGCTTTAAAACACACATACACACATTCAAGGACAAGTCAAGCATACATTCATGCATGAGAAAAGGTGGAGAGAGCTACCTTGTTGGCATTTACACACTTTTTTCCTTGAGTCTTGAATCCTCTCTCTTGACCTCACACACCCAAGAAGGTGGAGATCATTTCTATTGGCTTAAACACAATTTATGGGAGCCACTTAGGTTTATGGAGTTAATTCTAAGGCCACATATTTTTCTTAAACACTAACTTGGTCTATTAACGCCTTTATGGTTCCAAGAATGCACCTAATGAAGCAACATCCATCAAATGAGTTCTAGGCTCCATTCTTTCCTTTCATATATGATTCTTGACTCCTTTTAAGCCTTTTGGAGTCATCACACAATTAAAACAAAAAGCTTAACTATATGTTGCTTCTTTAGGTCATACTATGGAACCTAAGATACTAATTCATTCTTTAGGCCTCCTAAATTTTTTTCAAGGTTTTTCTTCATTTTCATTCATCATATATGACTCAAAAATGGGTTTGAAAGAATTTAAAACTCTCCCTTGGTGTCTCAACCTCCTTTGGCTGAGACTATGCACCATTTAGCCTCCATAAAAGTTTGCTTTGTTTTCTACATGGAAGATGCATATGGGGAGACTCCTAGGGATCTTGGAAACTCATTTAAACATTCATTTAGGCCTAGGAATAATTACATCAAATTATATTTTCAAGAGAACCTATGAAACCCTAAGTTTGCTACCTTGAAAATCCATGTCCTTTTCTTGCATTTCTTTGCATATTCTTAGTCCCCTCCCTTAAATTCATAGAATTCACCCTTGGTTCTACCCAAAATTCAAGCCCTCTTGTAGCTACATATATGGGGTGAAATAGGGAGAAGAAGGAGGGAGGAATAGCTACCATGGGATGGAAGATTTACCTTATTTTTCCTTCTTTTCTTGCTTGATTCTCACTTTCCTGGCTTCCTCTCTTCAAATCCAAATTTTTCCCTCTATTCTTCCCTCAAAACAAATCCAAAAACTTCAATAAAACTATAGGAAGAAAGCTCAAGAGGAGAGGAACAAGTTTGGAAGAAGAAGGAGCATGAAAATCTATGAAATTCCTTACGTTTCCTTACTTTTTCACCTCCTTTCTTCTCCTCCATGGTGCACCTAAGAGAGCTGGTATTTTCTCTAGTTTTTGGGTAGAATGGGTCTTGCAAATGAAGGGGAGAAGAAATAAGGAACTTAAAGAGTGTTCAAGAAACTTCCACTTTCTTGAAAATTTTAATTTTGCCCTTCATTTTTTGCATTTTTGTTTCTAACTTGTTTTAGCTCCTTTTTGAGAACTTTCTTTTCCATTATGAAATTTAGTTCCTAATTTAGTAAAATTCCTTTGGAATCATTCAAATTGGAGCTAAAACCTTCTTAAACGAATCAGTCAAAATTCAGGTCAACTGACATTAGAAAATATCCACCGAAAGGGTTTTAACTGTCCCAGGGCTTTTCATGGTTTTCAAGGCCTCTGAGAACCCAGGAGAACTCAAAAATTTCATTTAAAAAGCCCTTCTATGTGAATTCCAAAATTTGCTCAAATGACAAAAATGCCTTTACATTTCGTCAATCTTTCGTCACAATTCATTTCTTTATTCTAGCTCCATTTTTCTTTCTATCTGAGTTTAGGATTCTCATTTTTAGGAGTTTAGAATACTTCCTAAATTTTTTGGGACCTTAACTAAGTCATTTTGGGGGTCTTCCTTTTGTATTTGGTGAATTTTGTTCGTTTACGGAGAAGCCGTACGTTACTTTTCTCACGTTTTGGGAGAATCGGATATTATATTTCTCCTCCCTTAAATAAATTTTGTTCTTGAAATTTAGGGTATGATTTCCTCTTACTATTTTCTTTTCTTTTCTGGCTAACTGCTTTTTTCCTTTCCTTCTTCCTAGCTCTATACACTTTCCTCAGCGATTTTGGTCATTTAAGTTTTTCTTCGCTAGGGAATTTTCATAGTAGCTCTTAATGAGAGCTCTATTATTATAACATACTAACTAGTTCTTTTCATAAGGGAAAGGAATTTCTAACTCTGGAGGCCTATCCTGGGAGAGCTTATTAATTATATCGGGCTAGTCTTAACTCATTCGCAGAGGTTAATGTTTCTTTTAGTAGACTCATTTACATATCTCGGGAGGTAACTTATTTCATATCAAATCTCCCGTATCTTTTCCCAATGGCTTCTCATAGTGTTTCCTTGTCTTTTTCTGATAATCATAATCATGGGAGATTTTTTTTTGTCTACTTACTTATTTATATATACCGTCTACTGTTCATCTCTGTGTTCTTTCTTACTAACTCATCCCATGATTACCATTCACATATCTTTCTATCATAGGCCTTATATCTTAATTACTTATTAGAATTACAACTCCTTTGAGGAGTTTTTACTTTTAATGATCCCAATTTCTTTGTCAACTACTACATCTATCTCTGTAGGTTAGGATTTTTCCTCACTTTCTTTGCTCGCTTACGGTGACATTTTATAGTCCCTCATTCAGCACTAATAGGCCTAACATATGTGTCTCATACTAGTATTGAAGAACGACTACCACTGACTACTGTTAAGTTCTGGTTGGATGCTAACTATACTCACAGTTTTGCTCACTAGAGACGTATTGTACCACTTACCTAATGTAAAACTGCACCTGACCCCTTTCTGAATACATAGACTAGCATGTAGGGATCTTTCTATTCCTCGATCAGGGCAAATGTCTGGTGGGTAGTGGTTTATCTGGCTCTAATATGAAAAGCTAACTTCTTGCTTTCCTTATCCCATACACGATGCTTATCTCTCTAGAGATCTAGTTAGTGGTCTAATTGTTTGAGTAAAGCCTTCATATCACTGTGGCAATGGTATACCAAACTCAAGAGATCTCTAGTCTTTGAGACAAAAGCTAACTGAAACTATACTGATCTCTGAAACTAACTACTTTGTAAAAACTATCTATCTCAGGCCTTCATCTCACCAAAGAATTATCATGCTGTGACTGTGGGCTTTCTGTAACTCTGTGGGATCTACTGTGACCCCTAGATCTACAACAACCTTTTAGAGCCCTACTAGGGTCTACTATGACCCACTGTGTTGTGCTAGGATCTACTGCGATCCATCTCTGGGAGATGTCAAAGCCTAAGATTACTATATCTGATAGTAAAACACATACTCACTAAGTCTGGTTACCATCGCTCATAATAACTGAGGCTAAACTTAGAAGTACATTATGCTTTTCATGCGAAGTGGGTTTTGTGTCATTTAATTTTCTAGGATTTTGTCATACTGATACTTAGGAGCATTTTAATTTTTGTTTATTGCTCCTTATGGGATCTTCAAATTCTTACTTCAGCCCCTTTTTACTTGGGCTTTCTTTTCTTACTCTAACTGTATTGAGCTTTTTTTCCTCTCATATCCTGCAATTTCTATCTATGCCCTCATACTCTACTTTTGAGTGCCTTGGCACTAGGGCATCTCACACATTGAGTGTGGTTAACATCTCTAGCAGGAGAGAGGCTATACACTAGTCCCTACTTATTTCATTTACATGTACTATAAGGGACTCAGATCATACATACTAAACTCGTGCTATTTGAATCTGAACATTTGTTACTGGGGATTCCGTTCTACATGCTTTTCTTACTGTTCTACTATTCCTAGAATCCCTTCACCTTTCTTCTCTGACTTATCTCATTCTTTAACTAACTATTATATCTTTCGATTATCGGGACACTTTGGTGATTGATGTCATCGTTTGCTACACACTCAAGTCACATTACTATTAGGTTGATTAGACCTAATATCATGTAACCATTGTTGCAAGTAAACCATAACATCAAACACTAATACGCGGGTGCCTCATAAATGAGCTCAAAGACACTATCGCCTATATATTATAAGTTTCTTAACAATTTAAAGTATTCCTCTTGTACTTTTCTTTATCTGTCCCATTCTCATAGGATACTTGGGGAAAATAAAATTCTTTCTCTACTTCATCCCAAGATCACTATACATTACCTGACTATTTTTACTTCGGGCATTATCATGCTAGAAGGGCATTTATGCCAAGGACAAGTGTACTTTCTCAAATATTCAAGCACATCAATTGGATATTTGTTCTTAATTTATTATGTCCTCAGCTTGAATACTATTATATTTCTCTTTCTTTTTACTTTTCCTATCCTTTTACTTAGGTAAAAGGATGTTTTACTACCAGTTATCTCTATCACCAGTTCGGGTTTCTTTACACTCAAGAGCACCTACATTTTTCCTGTGTTCCTCTACTTGTTCACTCTCTGTAACATCAATGGGGTATACTTTCTTATACTCTTGCTCTGCTCTAACTAGATCGTTCCTCAGTAAGAAAATTACTATTACCTGTAACCCTAAGAATTTCATTCTATGGCACTCTTAGCTTATACTTTTCCTCTGCATAATGCAAGACTCACCTTCTCGGGCCATCTCTAGCTCCCTCAAGCTTCTTTGAGGGTACTAAGGTACTAACTATTTGTTTCAACTCATTTCTATGTTCAGATCAGAGCTAGGCTTTCTCTCTGTTTAACCTCTTCAACCTCATCCCCTAGGAGCACAGCATATTGATTTTAAGGTTCTACTAACCCAATCTAGAACACGTACTCTCAATATCTAGATTCTACCTTACTGAAAACTTATGCTTTACTAGGTGCTTTAATCATACATGTGCCTTAACCCCTACATTATTCTCATATTAGGGAGATCATCTAACTAACTATCAGACCCTTATCTATTTACCTTTCTGGGCCTTGTTTATGCATTTGGTCATTACTAGAGTGAGGGCATCTCTTCTATAGCTAGTTTCTTAGTTATTCCTCGCTTCCCTTATCACTATATTTTATGACTCAAGAGGTCTATCTAGGGGAATTTGCTAACTACTACTGGGTGATTTTTCCTAACTCAAGATGTCTTATCTTTCCTTTCTTGATCTAGGGAGAACTTTCACTGAGCCTTTTATTTACATATCTCACTTGGAAAGATGCTACTAGTAATCTCTTGTAGGCTTTAGCTCATACTTAGTCTGAGTTGCCTATCTCATTAGACCTGTAGCTTACAATAACTTAGTGCTTTCTAAGCTATCCTCATTCTCGTCTGAGCTTCTATTACTGGGCTACTCATATTCATCTCTAGGTGTTGCCTATGAGGTACACCACTCTGGAGCACTTATTATGTGCCTCACTTCTGATAGCCTTACCTTATGTAAATTTCATGGCTAGGTTAACATCCTGTTAACAAGGTTCAGGATCTTGTTAACAAGATCTCATATATTGGAGTGCAAAATTCAAGACCTTGTCAACAAGGTTTTCTTGATAGTGTCTACATGGTTTTAAACTCATCATATTAGCCCGTCATATTATTCACAAGGTTAACATTTTAGGTTAGAGTCAATGCCTCATAGGCGGATCTTAACAACCTTACTGTTCCTGTGTCTAACT
This sequence comes from Erythrophleum ivorense, assembly GCA_026724425.1. NCBI lineage: Eukaryota > Viridiplantae > Streptophyta > Magnoliopsida > Fabales > Fabaceae > Erythrophleum > Erythrophleum ivorense. Next base: position 753,912 of record JAIUCV010000347.1, read on the forward strand.
TTCTCTATACTGAGCTCTTTTCTCAGTCTCAAGTATTAGGCCTATTGATTTTTTACTAATCTTCCGTGACTATTCAATACTCTTTTTCTTTACTTATACTAGGGTTTCCATTCTCTGTGGGTTGTTTGATCCCTTATCAACTCATTCCTTAAGTTAGCCTCAATATGACCAACAAGGCATTCATACTGCCATTCACTGTAGCTAGCACATCATTCATCGTGGCTAATTAGCCTCGGGTTTACCCTAGTTTCCTGTCTAAGTATTGGCCATGGCAAGGAACTCTCTAGACTGACTCACTGCTTTTTGGAATAGTTGGCCACGGCTAACTGCCTTTGATTGGCTTGCTTCTTCATAAATTGGAACTTCATCTTTTTAGCTACAACCCGAGCCTCATTGCCTCTATGGCCAGCCCATCATCAAGCTAGAGGGTTCTACCTCTTACTTTATTCATGTATAGCTAACTATCAAATTCGGGCTGTCAAGGCTTTATGGAGTGTAGCTTATAACTCAAACCTCTGACTTGAGGGAATTAGCCTTTTCGGCTCTAAAACTTATCTAGACATTTGGGTGTTGTGGCTAGAGGTGACTCTTTTTCTCACTTCCCCTCTAAACTAGTCCCGTGCAGTCGCAGTCTCATCTCATACCACGCTGCATCCTACTTGTCTCTGCATTTCGCAAGACATCTTAGAATGGTCTAAGTATGACTAACAGGGAGAATTAGGCCTCATGTACTCTCTCTAGCTAGCATATTTATATCAACGAGATCATTTTCATCGTTCCTACCTAGTGCTTGCTACTGATTCTAGCGAGCTATCATATCTCATAAAGCTCTAGCCGTCGAATCACTTAACTCTGCTTAAGCTACTCTAGAGGACACTCTTTCCCGGTGTCCATTGGCTACTCTAAGACCATCGTACAACTCACTCATCATGAACATAGCCATAAACTATCTTCACACACCTAAAATGTCTCATATAAGGCTTTACATAACTATACAAACCTTTACATAGCCTTGTTGTTACATCCTTAAGGCAAATTCAATTTGAGAGAGCCTAAAACTTTGTTTTGATACTAATAAATATAACACATTGAATTTCTAGCCTTTCTCATGCAAATTCTATACCTTATGCCATCCACTTCTCAAGGATCATAAGAAAATAACATATAAAATATGAGTTTTCTTGCGTTGCACTATGCATAAATTTTTCTTTTAAAGTCTCCTGCGCCACATGGACTCATGTATCACATTCTCATATTTAATTACATAAATACAACTCATTACCATCACCAAAAGTGGCCTACAACTCATGCAAGGCAAAAGGATGCATAAAATTCATAGTTTCCATTTCGGTCAGAATTTTTCCTTTTCTATCACAAACTTTGAAAAATTATAACTAATTCTAAAAAAATTAAAATCATGTATTCTTTACTGTTATAGAAATCTACACATGTCTACTTTATACTAAAAATATGATTAGGCCATGAAACATCACACAGAAGATGTTTGACATTCAAAAAAGTGCAGAGGTCTAATTGGCTACTGGTACTGATCAAGTTTTCTGTTGTGAACTTAAAAAATGTCCAATTAATTCCAAAAAAATCCAATCCATGCAAATAATACCAATATGGAAAGCTACAGATGTTATCTAGAGGAAAAAAATAATTTCAGACTAGCTTCAGCACGTTAAGGCATTGAAAACTAATCAAACAGTGACCAAGGTCAGTCTGGACGCTTGCTACTAGATAGAAACTTTGAAAATTCATATCTTCCTCTCTAGACATTCAAATAGGATTCTTCTAGTTGACACAAGTCATTGGGAATGTATAGTTTCTCTCTATCAAATTTCGTATCAATTGGACATCATTTTCCCCCTGAGTGATATAATTCATTTTTGGATCAGTATGAACAGTAACCCACCCAATTTTAGAAAATTTTCCAATTTTGAAAATTCATTAAATATTCCATAGACCTCCAAAAATTTTTCACTTTAACTTTCCAAAAATCCATCAACAAGTTCTAGATGTATGCCAAATCTTAGATCAAGAACAGCTCATTTGGATAAAAAGTGGTCTAGGTTTCCCATATGGTCAATTTTGCTCCATATTAGATACCAAGTGTGCCCAAATGGTCTTTCTTAGTGTTTGGTACCTCTTGGGGAAGTTTAAAAGCATGAATATTACTTTTGTGAACTTCCCAAGTGGTGCCAAGCCTCATGCATCTCAATTTGGCCACTCCACTTCCATTTATACATATATTTCCATAAAGCTAGTCTAGTCATTCCATACTCAAATTGCATTATACCATTCATACAACATTCAATCTCAATTATACATGATACAGTAGCATAATTATACATGTTCATAATATCATAGGACATACACAACAATAATTTACAACACTTGCTATTCATATGGCCTTAAGGAAGCAAGATTCATGCACTTTGTTGTTAATCTCTTATCTTCCAAGGTATTGGCTCCCATTACCTCGTTCTCTTAGTCCACCTAGCATGTTAAAACATTAGAGAGGAGGGAATGAGATTCAAAGAATCCCAATAGCTCATCTCCCATTCAATCACACATAAAAGATGTAAAACAAGTCTCACAAATGCATGCATGGAAATATTGACATGTGCAATCATTCAATAAACCTTTTTAACATTTGAGCAAGTCATATATAACATACAGAGGCTTGCCAAGTAAGTCGATTAGCTTCACCCATTCACTTGTGGATTTTGGACTTGCCTCACCCATTCTTTAAGATGTTTTTAGACTCAACCTTACTCCTGGGAGTCAATCTCACTTTTGAGAGACTCTTAACTTTGTTTCAACCAACTTTAAGGGTTCTTGGCTTATCTTCACCATGGCTAGAGGGTTCTTGGCTTCTCCACACTCAAACAAACTAAAACAAACATAATACACATCATTTGAAAATATAATGCATCATTATGGTACCATGGAATAAGAGCTCATGCTAGAACATGTTTTATAGCTTTAAAGCACATATACACACATTCAAGGACAAGTCAAGCATAGATTCATGCATGAAAGAAGGTGGAGAGAGCTACCTTGCTTGCATTTACATACTTTTTCCTTGATTCTTGAATCTTCTCTCTTGACCTCACACACCCAAGAAGGTGGAAATCATTTCTCTTGACCTAAACACAATTTATGGGAGCTAGATAGGTTTATGGAGTTAATTCTAAGGCCACACATCTTTCTTAAATACTAACTTGGTCTGTTAACCATTTTATGGTTCCAAGAATGCACCAAATGAAGTAACATCCATCAAATGAGTTCTAGGCTCTATTCTTTCCTTTTGTATATGATTCTTGACCCCTTTTAAGTCTCTTGGAGCCATCACACAATTAAAACAAAGAGCCTAACTACATGTTACTTCTTTAAGTCATACTATGGAACCTAAGACACTAATTCATTCTCTATGCCTCCTAAATTTTTTTAAGGTTTCCCTTCATTTTCATTCATCATATATGACTCAAAAATGGGCTTGAAAGAATTTAAAACTCTCCCTTGGTGTCTCAACCCCCTTTGGCCGGGACTATGCACTATTTAGCCTCTATGAAAGTTTACCTTGTTTTCTACATGGAAGATGCATATGGGGAGACTCCTAGGGATCTTGGGAACTCATTTAAACATTTATTTAGGCCTAGGAATAATTACATCAAATCAAATTGTCAAGAGAACCCATGAAACCCTAGGTTTGCCACCTTGAAAATCCATGGCCTTTTCTTGCATTTCTTTGCATATTCTTAATCTCCTCCCTTAAATTCATAGAATTCGCAGTTGGATCTGCTCAAAATTCAAGCCCTCTTGTAGCTACAAATATGGGGTGAAATAGGGAGAAAAAGAGGGGAGGAATAGCTACCATGGGATGGAAGATTTACCTTGTTTTTCCTTATTTTCTTGCTTGATTCTCACTTTCCTTGGCCTCGTCTCTTCAAATCTGAATTTTTTCCTCTGTTATTCCCTCAAAAAAGATTCAAAAACTTCAACAAAACCATAAGAAGAAAGCTCAAGAGGAGAGGAACAAGTTTGGAAGAAGAAGGAGCATGAAAATCCATGAAATTCCTTACCTTTTCCTTGCTTTTTCTCCTCTTTTCTTCTCCTCCAAGGTGCACCTAAGAAAGCTGGTGTTTTCTCTATTTTTTGGGTAAAATGGGTCATGCAAATGAAGGAGAGAAGAAATAAGGAACTTAAAGAGTGTTCAAGAAGCTTCCACTTTCTTAAAAATTCTAATTTTACCCTTAATTTTTGGCATTTTTGTTTCTTACTCATTTTAGCTTCTTTTTGAGAACTATCTTTTTCATTATGAAATTTAGGTTCCCAATTTACTAAAATGCCTTTGGAATCACTCAAATTGTAGCTAAAACCTTCCCGAATGAATCAGTCAAAGTTTGGGTCAACCGATGTTTGAAAACGTTCAGCAGAGGGGTTTTAATTGTCTTGGGGCTTTTATTGGTTTTTAGAGCCCCTGAGAACCTAGAGAGCTCAAAGCTTTCATTTAAAAAGCTCTCTTGTGTGAATTCCAAAATTTACTCAAAATGACGAGAATGCCCTTACGTTTCATCAATCTTTCATCATAATTTGTTTCTTCATTCTAGCTCCGTTTTTCTTTCTATCTGAGCCTAGGATTCTCATTTTTAGAAGTCTAGAATACTTTTTAAATTTTTTGGGACCTTAACTAAGTCATTTCGGGGTTCTTCCTTTTGTATCCGGTGAATTTTGTCTGTTTATGGAGAAGCTGTACATTATGTTTCTCATGTTTTCTCTCGTTTTCGGAGAACCGAATATTATAGATTCTACCTGTAGTCTGTGGAGTAAACTCTAATGTATAGACATATACATATAAAGATAATAATTTGCTAATATTAGACTAGCCAAACACTAGCTCTTAGCTAAAAATACTCTTGAGCTAGGCTAAAGGAACATTTAGACATGATTCCAATATCTGCAAAAAATATATGACAGAGTGAGTTGCGGTACTCAGTGAGTAAAAAATAAAGCAGGATAACTAAAAGGAGGAGTAGATATTGAGTTTCTTGAAAACATTGTTGGCATTAAGAGTAAATAAACAATCATGATTTCATATTATTTTAAATAATAATAAGAAAAAATAATTTGCCAATTATATGAAATAACAATGCCAATGTACAAATAATTCAATGTTTGTAACATATTTGAAATGAATGCTTCAAATAAAATTCTTACTATGAGGTCATTTAGCAAACTAGAATAAGAAGCATCTAGTTAATAAAATAGATGTAGAGCACATAACTCTTTGGCAAGTAACTACAAACGCAGAGCAAACAACTCGTGATAATCAGCATAGATCCATGTGTGGTGACCTGCACATAGGGCTAGCAACACCCCTGCTAGTTGGAGTTCAGATCAAGGTGTACCAGGGCTAACAAATACTGTTGTTAGCTGCAGGGTTTTGTATTAGATAGCTTCCTAAAGAATCTAAATTCATGTATTCATATTTAAAACATTCAGAAGATTCAAAATTAGAACACTATTATAGTTCAAAATCATTAGATTGAGGGTGGTCTTTTATCACAATTTATCACTTAGAGTAGCATACAATTTCAACTTCAACATAATAATAATCGTATTATAACATAACAAAATCCAAAAGATTTAATATCCAAAATATTTGCATATATAAAGATACTCCTTAAGAAGCCTGTACCAAGGCCACGTAGAAACAAGTAAGAAGTAAAGAAGTAAAACTTGGAGGAAGGTAAAAAATATGTATCAAACTTTATAATCTACTCACAATACTAGTCAAAAGGCTACAGGTTGTCCCATCACCAAACTACCATCACATTCCTCAAGCAGAAAAGTCTAGAAACTTTACTAGACACATTTACTATAATACATATAAATTCAAAGAACAAAGTAAAAATCTTTTTCTTACCCCATATGCTATTAGGCTAGAATATCTTAGATTATTTTCTATTTTAATTACATTCAAGTTCCCTCCATTGCCTAGCTTTGCTTTCCTGTCATTACCAACTTAAGTTAGGTTGTCAAACTTTGCTCACAAATTCAAAGTTTTTTTTTGTTGTTTAATTAATTTATACATCTTTACTTTTCCTTTTTTTTTTCCTTTTGTTTTAATGGATGCCAAATTAACCTTCCTTCTATTTCTTATTTTAAATTTTAAATTCAAAGCTTCCTAAAATAATTAAAAATATAGAATTTAATTTAATCTACCTAAATTTTATCATCTTAGTTAACTCATGTTTAGACCATTACATTCTCCCTTCTTTAAAGAAATTCAGTCTTCGAATTTAAATTCTCATACTAACCTTAAAACTCCAACGAATTTGGGTACTTGGCATGTTTCTCCTAAGGAGATGCTAATAGTTTATCATAGTTAAACATTTCTATCATATTCTATCTTCTCTCTCTCTCTCTCTCTCCCTCTCCCCAAATCCCCATAATTCTATCATGTTATTTAATGATTTTAGGAAAATTTTACACCACGAACCAAATTCATATGGACAGACTCAACTTTAACCCATTAATCCAGCAAGCCATAGTAACTCAATGTGTAAATAAAGGATAATTTCATATCAAACATAATGTTATCTTTTGCAAATAAAAGTTAAGGGTGTTGTTAACTTGTGATAGCCATTTCAAAACTTTGCTTGAGGCCAAGAGAACTATGAAGATTTTATCCAAACAAAATTCACCAGTAGAATGGTGTAAAGAGTTTAATCAAAGCTGTTCACATGTTCAATCAAATCTTTGTGTAATATCCAATTTCTCTAAAACTAGAATGAAACTGATGAGATTACAAAAGAGAATCCTGGAATAAAATGATTAAAGGCTAAACAAGAGTAGAATAATAATTTAGACATTTAGAAATGATAATACAAAGCTTGTGATAGCCAAAAATCAGAGTGAAAGTGGCTCAATGAAGAAGCTAAAAATGTAGTGGTATTTTTATAATTTTGGGTAACTTTTTGAAAAATCAAAGGAGGGAGCTTTAAATGATAAAATTAAGTTTTCTAGGGTTCTCAAAGGCTCCAAAAACTATAGAAACCCTTAGAATGGTTAAAATCCCTCCAATATATGATTTAGGATGTCAATTGACTTGAACTTTGATTGGATGGTTTGGTAAGATTTTAAATCCAATTTGGGTAAAAATAAAGATATTTTATGAATTAAAGGACTTAAATTTTCATATGGAAAGGACGATTATCAAAAGGAGCTAAAATGAGTGAAAATGGGAAAAATGAAGTTGAAGGGCAAAATAGGAATTAAGAAAAATGTTATAATTTAATCCCTTCTTAATTCTATCCAACATGACCCAAACCTCTCAAAATAGAACCGAGACCATCTAAATCAAAGGAGAGGGGTGCACCAAGGAGAGAAGGAAGAAAAAGGAAAGAAGGCCAATAAAAGGTAAGAAAATGGCACTTTTTTCTTGCTCTTGCATTCACCAAAGAGGTTTTAACTGTCCCTAAGAGGTTTTAACTGTCCCAGAGCTTCCCATGGTTTTCAGGGCCTCTAAGAACCCTGGAGAACTCAAAACTTTCATTTAAAAAGCCCTCTTGTGTGAATTCTAAAATTTTCTCAAAATTATGAAAATGCCATTATGTTTTGTAAGTTTTTTGTTAAATTTCATTTCTCTATTCTAGCTCTGTTTTTCTCTCCATCTGAGCCTGGGATTCTCATTTTTAGGAGTCTAGAATGTTACTCAAATTTTTTGGGACCTTAACTAATTCATTTCGAGAGACTTGCTTTGAAAACTCGTCCATTTCTGTCATTTAACAAAAATCGGGCATTATAATTATGAAAAGAGGTGAGTGTTGGTGATAAGTGAGTGAACAATAATCATAATTAGTCCCGGAGGTCTACTGTAGTCATTTTAGTGGATAAGGGTCACTGTAATAATAATTATGGTCTTGATAACCTTATCTTCTTTATAAGGAATGGAAAGGTTGGAGAACCAATAAAGAAAACTACCACTACTATTAAGAAAGTAACATAGTGAAAATAAAATACACCTGGGCCAAAAACCTAGACAAGTAAATTCACATATCTTGTTACTAGCCCGATTCTTAATTTTCTGGCTAGAAACAACTCACTTAACTTTATGTCTGCCCTAGGGTTTCATATAATGCACATTCTTTTGGAAGTACCTTAAAGAACTGTAAAGGTCTTAAATAATAAGGGGAATTGATGTTCACCTATATTTTGTTTACAAAACTTAAATGTTCTGAAACTTCAGTTAACTCTTGAAACAAGGAGACATAAATAGGTCAACGAAGAAGCTTTAGATTATTATATATATATATATGTTTTTTAACTTGCAAGTCTTATACTACCACAGAAATGAAAAAACAAATGCATATGCAAAAGATTGGGTCTACTTGCTCTTAATCTAGAAGAGAAAACCCAATCGCACATGGAAAAGTATAAGTTAACAAAAATGAACTCTAAATCATGAAAGCAACATGAACATGTAGAAAATAGTAAATAAATAGCCAAAACCTCAGAAATATTTTTCATCAATCAAGTTCTAAGATGTTATACTTGACTACACATATGACTAACTTATGTTTGTGTTAATTAAATCAAATAGTCAACTCCAAAACAAGTTGATAGTTAAAATTAAATTCTCTCTGACTAAAAATTCAATCCCTCAAAAGCATTTAAACCATCATTACTTATATTTACCTCATGTGCAATGAGAATGAAGAACTAAATAATAACAAATGGGCCAAGCATGGCATAGTGCAACGAACAGTAAATTCTATAAAATGACGAAATGAGTTGTATAAAAGCAAGTCCTCTAAAATAAGTTAGATAATGTCCCAAAATAATTGGGTAGTACCCTAGGCTCCTAAAAATAATAATCCTAGACTCAAACGGTAATAAAAACTAAGCTAGGATGGTGAAGTAAAATTGTAACGAAAATTGACGAAATATAGTGGCATTTTCGTAATTACATGTAATTTTTGGAAAAGCTCATAGAAGGACTTTTTAAATAGAAAATTTAAGTTGCCTAGGATTCTCAGAGGCCCTAAAAATGATTGAAAGCCCTGAGACAGTTAAAGCCCTTTTGATGTACATTTTCTAACCATAGTGAGCCCAAATTTTGATGGATTCGTTTGGGAAGGTTTTAGCTCCAAATTGAGTGATTCCAAAAATATTTTATTAAATTGGGAATCTAATTTTTATGATAGAAAAGAAGGTTCTCAAAAAAGAGATAAAACAAAAATGCCACAACAAAAGGGCAAAATTGAAATTTTTGCAAATGAAATGTTCTTGAAACTTTCACATAAATCATGCTGCTTCTCCCCTCTTCTTAGACCAACCTTGCATCTGCCAAAAACCAAGGGAAAGGTCATCCAAAAGTGTCATATAAGAAGAGCTAAGAAAGGAGGAAGAACATAAGGAAAAAGGTAAGAAAATTTAGGGAATTTCATGCTTCTTCCTCTTGCAACTTTATTCCTCTCCTTCGAAGCTTTCTTTCTATAGTTTTGTTGAATGAAATGTTTTCATTTTAAGTCCAGATTAAAGGGGGGATAGTTCAAAAATTTAAGGAGAAGAAAACCAAGAAGAAAAGCCTTTGAAAGCAAGCTTGAATCCAAGGTAAATATCTTAATAATCTTGCTTCTTCTTCTCCTTCTTGTGTGTGTATGTTTTGGCTCAAACCAGAACCATATGGGGAAAGGATTTTCTGCCAAGAACAAGAGAGAAACTTGGGTTTTGGACCATGGAGAAGTGGAATATGCTAAGACATTGCAAGAAAAACTAATAAAATTCATGTTAGAAAAGTGTAGAACCCTTGAATAGTTTGTAAAATTTGTTTTGATTCTTGAATTTCCTTACATATATAAGTGTTCAATTGAGCTCCTAAGACCTCTAAAAAGCCTCCCAAGTGGCTCTCCCATCAAGGAAAAATCAACAAGTCTATGAACCTTCTCTCCCTCTAATATCTCGGCCTAAGCTAGATGAATGGGCTAGGAAGTGTTTTAATTTATTCTAACCTTGGTTTGAGACTTCATATGATGGTAGAAGGTTGGAGCAACCCTTAGGAAAAATTTAGGAGCCATGGTTTGGGAGATGAGATAATGGCTTCTATAATGGAGCCTTATGAAGCAACATGTATTTGGACTTATGTAAGTGAGTGTATGATGGTTTCAAAGACCTTAAATGAGGTCAACAGGCCTAGAAATGAGAAGAGAATGGAGTTTAGAACTTGAATTGTGAAAGTTGCTTCAATAAGCCACTAATGGAACCATTATGTAACCTATGGAACCATTTGTGCTCTTAAGAGTAAATGTAGTATCTTGGCTTGCTTCAAGAGTATAATTATGTGTTATTTATGATGTTTAGGCCAAGAGAATCCCAACCTACCTAGGTGTGCTTGTGGGACCCAAAAAGGGAAGGAGAAAGACCAAGTAAAGCTTGCATAAATACCAAGGTAGCTCTCCACCTCATTCTCTTTGCATTCTTAGTTATATATATGTCGTTGTGTGTTTATGTGTACTTTTGTGACTTGAAAACATGCCACTTGATATCTTGATATTGCATTGGTACCAATGTATTATTTTTAATAACATTGATTGTGGAACTTGCTCATAAGGGTGAGGTGATGCCAAAAGTCCCTTGATGAGGGTGAGAAGATGTCAAAAGTCTCAAGGCATGGGTGAGGCAAGGCCAAAAGTTTCTTAGATGGGTAAGGCTAAGTCAAAAGTCTTTAGGGCAAGAGTAAGACAAATCTAAAAGTCTTAAAAATCGGGTGAGGCAAAACCAAAAGTCCCTAGAGTGCACGTTTGAATTTGATGTGAGAGTGTAGCATGGAAATGTGGTTTTATATGTTTATGATTGATTCATTTTCCATAATTGTGCCCTTGATGTGAGTATGTCATGAGTGTGTATGTAAATGGGTGTGTAAGCTATTGAGATTCCATGAATCTCACTCCCTTTCCTTCCTTCCTTAATCTTAATATGTCTAGGTGGTGCCCAAGAAGCAAGAAATGCAAGCCAAGGATCTTAAGAGACCAAACTTTGACAATTGTGTAGCTTTCTTTATATTTAATTGTCAAAGTGAATGTGTATATATTATTTTTGGAAATGTAAACCTTTGAACAAATGTAACAGCATGTATGAGTGATGTAAGAACCATAATTAGCATCAAAAGTAATGAAATTATGAGACTTGCACCTTGTATGGCTCATGATTGTTAGTGTATTCTTGGATGTGGAATGACCAAAATGAGATATATGAGGTTTAGGACCACTTGTGCAGTTCATAAAAGTTATATTTATGCTTTTAAACTTGCCCAAGAAGGGCCAAATACAAGGAAAGGAAAAGCCATTTGGACTAAGTTGGTGCCTTATAGGATGCAAAAATGACCATAATAGTGAGTTATGACAAAATCTATCCAAATAAACTCTTCTTGGTCTAAAATTTGGCATGCACATAAATATTGTTGAGATATTTTGGGAAGCTAAAGTGCGTAATATTTAGAGGTCTATAGAATTTTTGGTGAATTTTTCAAGTTGGTAAATTTTCTAATTTTGGCATTGGTACTATTCATATGGTCCAAAATGTTTCTCTGTCATTCATGGGGCAATTACTGTCCAATGGCTGTGAAATTTTACAAGAAGAAATTAAACCCTCCCAATAACTTGTGTTAATTAGAATCACCTCAATTGGATGTCTAGAAAGGGAGATATGAATTTTTGAAGTTTCTGTTCTATTCCAAGTGCATAGTTAGACCCCTAGCATTGTTCCATTAATTTTTCTAGTCTGAATGCTCTTGGATTGATCTAGAACTATTTTTTTTCTCTAGCTAACATCTATAGCTTTCTAAATCGATACATTTTGCATAGATTGGATTTTTTTGGAATTAATTGTATATTTTCAAAGTTGATATTAGTAAGTTGTATCAGTAATACTGGGCAATCCGACCTTTGTGAATTTTCTATTGTCAATCGTGGTCCAGATGAGGTTTTCATGGCTTGGAATTATTTTCATGTAACATTAACATCTAGAGCTTTCTAGAAAGCTATGAGCTACTGAATTTCAATTTTTCTAGATTTAGTTATGATTTTCTAAATTTGATAACAGAAAATTGAAATTTTGACCTGAGGCAAAATGTGAATATTTTTTGTTTTTAGCTCTTAATCCGTGGTTTATGCAAAGTTTTAGGATGTTTGTGATTTTTATGGATGAAAAATAATTATAGAATGTAATTGATGAGTTCACAGGACCCATATGATGTAACATTCAATTCTTTGAAAACCTGAGAAAACGTGAGAAACGTAACGTACGATTTCTCCGTAAACGAACGAAATTCAACGGATACAAAAGGAAGTCCCCAGAAATGAGATAGTTAAGGTATCAAAAAATTTGGGAAGTATTCTAGACTCCTAAAAATGAGAATCCTAGGCTCAGACGGAAAGAAAAATAGAGATAGAATGAAAAAATAATTTCTTACGAAAAACTTATGAAACGTAATAGCATTTTCGTAATCTTGAGCAAATTTTGGAATTCACATAAGAGGGCTTTTTAAATGAAATTTTTGAGTTCTTTGGCATTCTCAGAGGTTCTAAAAACTATGGAAAGCCCCGGGACAGCTAAAGCCCATTCAGTGGATGTTTTCCAACGTCTATGTATCCAAACTTTGACGGATTTGTTCAGGAAGGTTTTAACTCTGATTTGAGTAATTCCAAAAGTATTTTATTAAATTGAAAATCTAAATTTTATAATGGAAAAGATGGTTCTAAAAAAGGAGCTAAAAGGAAGTAGAAATGAAAATGCCAAAAATGAAGGACAAAACAAAAATGTTTGAAAAGTTCTTCTTCCTCCTTTATATATATAAGTGGCGCCCTTCATCCCCCTTCATTTTGGTCGACCAAGCTCTGCCCAAAAACTAGAGAAAACCCTAGGGGATGAGGTGCACAAGAGGAGGAAGAAAAGGAGGAGAAATTCAAGGTAAAAGGTAAGGAAATTTAGTAGTTTTTCATGCTTTCTTTCATCCAAACCTCCTCTGCCTCATTCTCCTTTGTTTCCTTTAATTAAAATGAAATTTACAAATCTGTTTTAAGGGAGAAACTTAGGGGAAAATTCTGATTTGAAGAGAGGAGCCTAGAGAAAGCAAGATTCAACTGAGAAAAAGCAAGAAAATAAGGTAATTTCTTCTTCCATGGTTGATATCCTTTCTTCCCCTTCTCCACCATTTCGCCCCACTTGAGAAGACCTAAGAGGATTTGATTTTTAGGTAGAACCAAGGGTGATTCTAAGGAAAAAAGGTGTGGAGATTAAGAATATGCAAAGGGAATTAATAAAAAGTCATTAGATTTCAAGATGCAATTTCTAGGGTTTCAATTGCCCCTTGTAAAATTTGATTTTGGGCAATGATTCTTAGGTCTAAATAAGAGTTTACATGAGCTCTTAAGATCCCTAGAAGTCTCCCCATGTGCTTCTCCCCTTGAGAAAACAAAGCAAAGTCCATGGATGCCAAAACCTAGCATAGGTTCGGCCAAGAAAGGTTCTCATAGCTAGGGAGAGTTTTAAATTTTTCTAAGCCTATTTTTTTTTGTGTCATATATAATGAATGAATATGAGGGGAGGCCTTGGAAAAAATTTAGAACCTATAAAAAGTGAGTTAGTGCTTTAAGTTCCATATTATGACCTAAAGACGCAACATGTAGCTTGGCTCTTGGTTTTGATTGTATGATTACTCCAAGAGGCTTAAAAGGAGTTAAGAATCATATTTGAAAGGAAAAAATAGAGCCTAGAATTTATTTAAGGGGTGTTGCTTCATTCGATGCCATTTTAGAACCATAATGAGGCTTATAGATTAAGTTAGAGTTCAAGCAAGTTGTGTGGCCTTAGAATTAATTCCATGAATCTAATTGGCTTCCATAAATTGTGTTTAGGCCAAGAGAAATCATCCCCACACTTTTGTGTGTGTGTGGCCGAAGCAAGGAAGGGAATTTCAAGAGAAAAAGTGTGTAATTATATCCACAGTAGCTCTCTCCACCTTTTTTCATGCATGGATGTGTGCTTAGGTTGTCTTAGAATGTGTGTATGTGTATTTTCAACCCATAAAAATTATGCTAGCATGATTTCATATGCCATGGTTTCATGATGACATGTTATGTTTCTAAATGATGTTATGATGTTTGTTTGGATTTGCTTGAGTGTGGTGAGGCCAAGAACCCTTAGCCATGGTGAGGATGAGCCAAGAACCCTTAAGATTGGTTGAGACAAAGCAAAGAGTCTCCTAAAATCAAGATTGACTCCCAAAAGCATGGTTAAGTCCTAGAATCTCTTAAAGAATGGGTGAGGTAAGTCCAAAATCCATAAGTGAATGGGTGAGGCTAATCCACTTACTTGACAAGCCTATGTTTGCTATGTATGACCTTTTCAAATGCCAAGAATGCTTTTTAAATGATTGCATATGTTAATATGCTCATGCATGCATTTGTGAGACTTGTTTTGCATACTTTATGTGTGATTGAATGGGAGATGAGCTATTGGAATTCTTTGAATCTTATCCCCTCCTCTCCAATATTCTAACATGCTAGGTGGACCAAGAGAGTAAGGAGATGGAAGCCAGCCACTTGAGAGATGAGAGTATGACATTGAAATGTATGAAATTTGCTTCTTTAAAGCCATCAAGGTTGCAAATGTTGTCATCTATGGTTGTATATGGCCTATGACCTCTTGAACATGTGTAATTATGTTAATAAGTAATGTATGAATGAGAGTTAAAGTTGTATGTATGAATATGCATATTTTGGTTATGTATTGACAAGTTTCATTATGGAAGTATGTGTATAAATGGAAGTGGAATCGGCAAAATGAGATGCATGAGGGTTGGAGCCATTTAGGCAACTCACACAAGTCCTAATTATGCTTTTAGACTTGCTTAAAAGGTGCCAAGCCCCAAAGAAAGCCATTTGGACATTTTGGTATCCTATATGGAGCTAAAATTAATCATAACGAAACCTTATGCACTTTTTATCCAAATGAGCTCTTCTTGATATGATATTTGGCATGAAAATAGATCTTGTTGAGAGATTTCTGGAAAGTTAAAGAATAAAATTTTTGGAGGTCTATAAAATATATGATGAATTTTCAAAGTTAGAAATTTTTTTAGTTTTGGTCATGTCACTGTTCATACTAGTCCGAAAATGAAATCTATCACATAGGGCTCAAATGATGTCCAATTGTCACAAAATTTTATACAAAGAAACTATAAATTTGCAATGACTTGTACCAACTAGAAGCACCCCATTTGGATGTATACAGAGGGAGATATGAAATTTTAAAGATTTTATCTAGTATCAAAAACTCTAACTAACCTCAGGTACTGTTTGATTGATTTTCGATGCCTAGACATACTTGAGTTGGTCTAGAGTTATTTTTTCCCTTTAGCTAACATCCACATACTTCCAAATTGGTATCATTTGCATGGATTGGATTTTTTTTGGAATTAATTGGACATTTTTGAAGTTTGTTGCAGAATTCTATGACAGCACCAGTAGACAGCCTGATCTCTAGATTATTTCACATGTCAAACATCCTCTGTGTTGGATGTTATGATCTAGACATATTTTTTGCATAAAGTATACATGTGTAGATTTCCTGAATGGCTAAGAATGTATGATTTCAATTTTTTTAGAATTATTTATGATTTTCTAAAGTTGTGATACAAAAGTGGAAAAATCTGGCCGAAAATATGTATGTGTATTTTAAGCTTCCTTTTGAGTTCCTTGAGATGTAGGCCATTTTTTTATGATGAAAATGAGTTGTATTCATGTAATTAAATATGATAATGTGATGTATGAGCTCACATGGTCCACATGACACCGAATGGAATTTTCATGCACAATGCAATGCAAGAAAATGCATTATTTTAATTCTCTTTTTCTTACTCTTTCATGGAATCTATGATGTAAGGCATGGGAATGTTATAAAATGAGCTATAATATATAGTGTTATATTTATTGGTATTAAAGCAAAGCTCCAGGCCCTCTCAGATTGGATTTGGCTTGAGAATGTAACAATAGGGCTATGTGATGGCTTGAAGGGATAGGTAGAGTCTTGTATGAGTCATGTTGGATGTGTAAGGATAGTTTATGTCTAAGTTCATGATGAGTAAGTTGTATGATGGTCTTAGAGTAGCTAGTGGATACTAGGAAATAGTTGCCTCTAAAGTAGCTTGAGCAGAGCTAAGCTTGAGTAGAGTTGAGTAATCTAATGACTAGAGCTTGATGAGATGTGATAGCTCGCCGGGATCAGTAATAAGCCCTAGATATAAACGATGAGAAATGATCTTGTTGATATGAAGAGGCTTGCTAGAGAGAGTATGTGAGGCCTAATTCTCCTTGGTAGTCATACTCAGGCCATTCCAAGATATCTTACTTAATGCAGAGACACGTAGGATGCAGCACAGTATGAAATGAGACTGCGACTGCACGAGATTAGTCTAGAGGGGAAATGAGAAGAGAGTTACCCCCAACCACAACACCCAAATGTCTAGATGAATTCTAGAGCCCAAAAGGATAATTTTCTCAGGCCAGAGGTTAATTTATGAACTACATCCTAGAGCCCAGACAGCTCGAAAGTGATAGTTAGCTATTTATGAATGAAGTAAGAGGTAGAATCCTTTAGCTTGAAAATGGGCTAGGTATAGAGGCAATGAGGCTCGGGTTGGTAGTTAAAGATGATAATCCAATGCCTGAAAAAGTTAATCAATTAGAGGCCGTTAGCTGCGGCCAATTCATTACTTAGCTGCGGCCAATACTCAGATAGGAAGCTAGGGTAAACCTGAGGCAAATTAGCCCTGGCAAACGATATGTTAGCCACGGTGAATGGTAGTGTGAATGCCTTGTTAGTCATATTCAGGCCAACTTGAAGAATGAACTAATAAGGGATCAGATGACCCATAGAAAGTGGGAACCCCTAGTATAAGTAGAGAAAAGGAGTAATGAATAGTCACGAAAGGTTAGTAAGAAATTCGTAGGCCTAGTAGTTGAGACTAAGAAAAAGCTCAACATAGAGAAAGTTAGACACAAGGGATGATAAGGCTGTTGAGACCCACCTTTAAGGCATTGATTCTAACCTAGGGTGTTACCCAGTGAGACACTGAATGATAGAATGTTAGTATAGCCTCGAAATAACGTAAGATAAGACTACCAGCAGTGAGGCACATAGTAAGTGGCCTAGGAAGGTGTACCTCATAGGTAACACCTAGAGGTAAGTATAAATAGCCCAGTGACAAAGACTCAGAAGAGAATAAGGATAGTTAGTAAGCTACAGGTCCCATGTGATGGCTAGCCTAGGCTGAGCATAAGCTAAAGTTTAGGAAAAATGACCAGTAGCATTGTTCTAGGTGAGATATGTGAATGAAAGGCTTAGTGAAAGTTTTCTCTAGTTTGAGAAAAGAAAGATGAGACATCCTAAGGTTGGGGAAACTATCTAGCAGTGGTTAGAAAAATCTCCTAGATAAATCCCCCTGAGTCATAAAATATAGTGATAAGGAAAAGCTAAGAAACTAGTTACAAAAAAAATGCCCTTGCTTTAGTAATGACTAAATGTGTAGACTAAGCCCAGAAAGATAAATAGATAGGGATCCAATAACTAGTTAGACGAGCTCCCTAGTATGAGAATGATATAAGATTAAGGCATATAAGTGATTAGAGCATAAATTTTTAGTAAGATAGAATCTGTAACACCATGTATTTCTAACTCATTTCATGACATTCGCATACTTTACATCATCAATTCCATGAAAGAGTAAGGAAAAGGGATTAAAAATAATACATTTCTTTACTTTGCGTCATGTACAAAAATTTCATTTGGTGTCACATGAACCATGTGATTTCATACAACACATTCTCATATTTAATTACATGAATACAAATCATTTGGATCATCTAAAGTGGCCTACATCTCAAGAAACTCGAAGGGAAGCTCAAAATACACATACATATTTTCAGCCATATTTTTTCACTTTTCTGTCACAACTTTAAAAAATCATAACTAATTTTAACAAAATCAAAATCATGCATTCTTAGCCATTTTGGAAATATACACATGTCTAATTAATGTTAAAAATATTTCCATACCATAACTTCGAACACAAAGGACTTTTGACATGAGAAGAGGTCCAGAAGTCAGGCTATCCACTAGTACTGTCACAAAATTCTGTAGCAAACTTAAAAAATGTCCAATTAATTTCACAAAAATTCAATCCATGCAAATGATACCAATATAGAAAGATGTTGATGTTAGATAGAGGGAAAAAATAACTCCATGCCAGTTCAGGCACGTCCAGATGCCAAAATTCAATCAAACAATAACTGAGGTCAAGTAGAGTTTTTGATAGTGGACAGATTGTTTGAAAATTTATATCTCCGTCTCTAGATATCCAAATGAGGTGCTTTTAGTTGAAACAAGTCACTAGAAATGTTTAGTTTCTTTGTATAAAATTTTGTGGTAATTGGACATCATTTATGCCCTGTGTGACAAATTTCATTTTCGGACCTGAGTAAACAGTGACATGACCAAAACCAGAAAATTTGCCAACTTTTGGAAATTCATCAAATATTATGTAGACCTCAAAAAATTATATTCTTTAGCTTCTCAAAATGCTCTCTACAAGCTCTAATTATATGCCAAATATCATATCAAGAAGAGCTCATTTGGATAAAAAGTGATATAGGGTTCTAAATTGGTCAATTTTGACTCCATATGGGATACCAAAATGTCCAAATGGCTTTCCTTGGGGCTTGGCACCTCTTGGGCAAGTCTAAAAGCATAATTAGGACTTGTGTGAGCTGTCCAAAGGGTCCTAAACTCCATGCCTCTCATTTTGGCTATGCCATTTCCAATGATACATACTTACATTAAATTTTCAAGAAGCATAACTTAGCATTACATACTCAAATCACATTCTAACATTCACATATCATAACCTCTCATTTATACATTACATATTAATATAATTACACATGTTCAAGAGGTCATAGACCACATACGACATTAGACTACATCCTTTAACATAAATATGGCCTTAAAGAACCAAAACTATGCATTATGTTGTCAAGCTCTCTTCTTCAAGGTGGTTGGCTTCCATTACCTTGTTCACTTGGTCTACCTAGCATGTTAGGTCATTGGAGAGGAGGGAATGAGATTCAAAGAATCCCAATAGCTCATCTCCCATTCAATCATGCATAATGGATGCAAATAAGTCTCATAAATGCATGTATGGTCATGTTGATATGTGCAAACATTCAAGAGGCATTTTCATCATTTGAGAAAGTCATACATAGCATACAAAGGCTTGCCAAGCAAGTGGATTGGCTTCACCCAATTTCTTATAGATGTTGGACTTGCTTCACCCATTCTTTAAGAGATTCTTAGACTCAACCATGCTCTTGGGAGCCCATCTTGCTTTTAGGAGACTCTTTGCTTTGTCTCAATGAGAGGCTCCATCGTACAACCCTCAAAATAAAACTAGGTTGAAAAATATATAGCTAGTGGTGCAATCTAAGTCATCTCCCTTGGAATTAGAATTCAATGTTTAATTGGGTTTTCTAAATGTTAAAGGATCCTAAAAGCTATCTAATTTGGGGGTTTTTTATTGGATTAAACTAACTAGAATTAAATTGGAACAAAATTCCTAGTTGCTACCTAATTGTATGAATTATGGGTGAATGATGATCTTGTGACTAGATTTGGAATTGTCCTTTGGTATCCACTATCCTTATCCTAATTCCATTGTGATTAATTCTGGCTTAAGAATCCCTAATTGTGTTCACGGTAAATGTATCTTGAGTTACCATGCAAGAATCAAGAGATTAACAATCTAATATTGAATTGAAATCTCAACCTCGCATTAAATCGCTAACTCTTGTCATTAGGCTTAATGAACACTTGAATTGATTGATTAATGGACCAATTAGCCTCTAAATTAATACCCTAGGATGTTTAATTAACCAATTAAACTCTAATGAATCCTCAAATTAGACAATTAGGCACACCAATTCTCACAAGCATTTCATCAAACACCTTGATTGCACACTTAGACAATGGTAGGAAAATGAAAATCCAGCACTAAAATTAATCAAATAATCAGTCAAACAATATCTTAATTAGTGTCTAACCAGCCACTAATTGTAGACAATACAAATTCCCAATCAAATATAACCTTAGCCAAGATAATATAAGAAAAGGGAAAATCTTAGCCAAAATTCCTTTGTTATTCCATGGACTCAAGCTTCAACCAAGGTTGTCTTCCAAGCTAATCACAAGGGATAGAGATTAGAGCTTCATTGAAGGTGGAATGGAAGATAAAGGAATGGGAAAATGGCGTGGCATTGCTCTCTGGATGTAGAATGGACGAAGGGCGTGAATGTGGTGAATGACGGGATGGATGAATAAGCGAATGAATGCGTATGGAATATAGCGTGAATATGACGATGAAAAATGAACCCTCCCTGATGCTGCCATGAGTGTAATTTTTAATCTCCCTCACATGCGTTTTTTATTTTTCACGTGCTCCCCTTTCTTCCTTTCTACACGTTAGCTTTGTGTGTGCTGTTCGTGTATATTTCTTCTATTGTGTATGGTGTGGGCCCCACTTTGAAGCTAAATGTAATATTCCACGTGCTGCCTCTTTTCTCATTCAGCTTGTAGTTACATTCTCCAACATGGCTTCACCTTTAGCTCTCTTCTCACGTCATTTTTCAACTGCCCCTTCTTTGCATTTTCTTTACGTGCTCATTTAAAATCAGCTCAAGCTTCCCACGTCATGCTTCATTTCATTTAATCCTTCATCCACATCAACTTGCATGCATGAATAATCATTAAATCTGCTGCTCGAGGCTACTTCATCATTCTTCCTCCATTTCAAAATAGTAGCTTCTTGCTTCTCAACCAGAACCTACCTTCTTCCACGTTCATCTTCTCTTGTATGGTTTAGCTCACTTTGCTTGTTTTACGTCAAAACCAAGCTCCTTCTTCGCATCATTATTCAGCCATCCACTCTATCTTTTCTTCGCGTTTTGCTCTCTGCTTCTTCCATGTAATCCATGTTCTGTTTTTCTCCTCTGAACGTGTAGCTTCTGCCTTATGTGTTTGTGCCACATGAATGACGTGAGACCTCCTTCTTAAGTGTGAAACCATGAGTGGTGGTGTGCTCGAGTGATTTGTGAGTGAAAATGTGAGAGTGTGATGATGCATGCTTCTTGTGTGAAGGTGTTGCAACATGTAGACGTGGCTGGTGAGTGCATGAAGCTTGTGGCATTATGTGTGTAATCTTGTGAAGAAGCTGCCTACGTGGAATGGGTGAGTTAGTGGAGTGTATAGCATTGGCTCGTGAGAATACGATGACTAGGTGCTACCCCTTGCATGAGTGTATTAACGTGGCTAAAATGAATCAACGTGGAGAATGGATGAATGATTAAGTGTAAGTGTATTCAAGTGAGGGAAAGAAAGGACTTGAGTTCTTGAAGGTGGATGCATGCTACATGTTAGTCTTGTGAAAGTGCCATGTGTGATTAGATGAAGCTGAAAGTGTGAGTGGGTGAAAGTCTATATGGATGAATGAGTTGTGCATCTTCTTCCATCCAACCATAGCTTCTCCTTCACACTTCTTCCTTTCCATGAATGCTCCCTTCTCACATACTCTCTTAATCTTGCTTCCACGGACTTGGAAAGCTTCCACCTCTTCTCCTTCTTTTCTTTAAATCAAATTCTCATTCAAGCTTCATTGGCCAATTAAAATCTACACAAAAGAATGGAAAGGATGAAATTGGAATATTCACAAAATTCATTTAAAAAGATTTATGCATTAAAATTCCACAATTTTGCATATTAACTCCTAAAATATAGAAATGGCTACTAAAACAAAATCTTATCTAATGAAAGTCTTAAAGCCATAATTCATTATTAAAATGCTTAAGTTAGGCGAATTAAAACATATAAAATTCATGGTTATCAAATTCCTCCACACTTAAACCTTTGCACTCCTGGGCAAAGTTCAAAATCAAAGGAAGACTAATGGAATGACAAGTGGGAAAATAAACATGGAAAAGGAGAGTAAAAATCACAAGATAGAGAATAATCACATCTCTTCAACATTTCAATAGTTAAAGCAACTTCACTTGCATCAAGAAATAAGCTCTATGGCAATTTCATTTGAAAAAAATGAATTGAAATGCATATCCTCTCACATGGGTTAGTGTTTACTTTCAACTCTCAAGTGTTTAGGCAATGTAATTCACTCAAGTTCCACCTATCAAAACCTCACTACCATAGGCTTGTCAAGCTTCTAAGTCTCCACCACCCATGCCAAATGCCATACACAAATCAATTGGACTTTATTTAGGGTGGTAATGGGGCTTATGAAAGAATTAAATGGATACAAAAACAAGAGGAAAAACACAAACAGCAAATAGAACACCTTAAGACTTTAAGAGCAATAAATGGAACCTAGGATAGAGAATTTCTAGGCCTTATTTCCAGCTAGCAATAGGAAACTACAAACTCAATTTGAAACACTTCTTTCTTTTGATTTTCAAAGGTTTCCTTTTCATTTTTTTTCATTGCTTTTCTTTTATTTTCTTATCTCTTCTTTCTTTAAATTTTGTACATTTTTCTCAATTTTTAGTAACAATGGCCTAAATGGATGTAAGACACACATTCTCTCATCTTAATTAGATGTAATGCTCCTTGAAATTCCTAAGGCATCTTAAAACAGGGTGGAAAACCTTTTTAACAGTTATGGTTCAACAAGAAAAAAAATTCAAAGTGGCTAAACAATGGGTAAAATGTATGTAAGGTGGCTTTTTGGCTCACTAGTTATAAAAGAAAGGAATGCCTTATCACTTTCATGCATGCAAATGCAAATGTGGTCTCAACAAAGAATTAAGACAAGTTTTAGAGTGAAAGCAGTGATAGGTGAATATACACTAGAAATGAATAAATAAGGCTCAATTTCTTACCAGCTAATGGCTATCAGATAATTCATTCAAATCAAAACCATTGCCACTTCACTTGAATCAAAACACAAGATCCATTACTTATCATGTCTAAATGAATCCAAGCTATAATCATCTCCACTTGCAAATTCCACAGAAAAACTGAAAAGAATCACGCTATTTTTCAAAAAATTTCTAAAATTTTTTTCAAATTTTTTAGTTTTTTTTTGGAACAAAACAAGGAAAAGATGGATAGAATAAAATGACTCTCCCCCCCCCCCCCGGGCACTTAAATATTGCATTGTCCTCAATGTCAGCCCACAATCCAGTAAATAGATAAATAGCACAATATAAAGAGAGTGAAAGGAGAGAATACAATCAGATGAAGTTGAAAATGAAGATTTCAAGGTTGGCTCAGATTTCCATGTTGCTGGTTAGTAATTATTGATTACCTATAAAACAGAAACAAAATGAATAGTAATGCAGAAAAGAAAAGAAAACTAAATCCTAAACGAAAAAGAACTTTATCAGAGTCTAACTAATCATAAGTATCAAAAATCAAAATCAAAGCAGCTTTATTCCTTCTTAACTGGACAAATTTAAGTCTCACTACTTTAAAGCATTTTGACTGATTATATAGTGATGACTCATGGACTTCCTCTTGTGCGCCTTATCCCCTAGGGTTTTCTCTGGTTTATGCAAAGTTTTGGGATGTTTGTGATTTGTATGGATGGAAAATAATTATAGAATGTTATTGGTGAACTCAAGGGACCCATATGATGTAGCATCTAGTTCTTTGAAAACCAGAGAAAATGTAATAAATGTAACGTATGGTATCTCCGTAAACAAACAAAATTCACCGGATACAAAAGGAAGTCCTAAGAAATGAGATAGTTAAGGTCTCAACAAATTTGGGAAGCATTCTAGACTCATAAAAATGAGAATCCCAGGCTTAGACGGAAAGAAAAATAGAGTCAGAATAAAGAAATAATTTCTTACAAAAAACTTATGAAACGTAATAGCATTATCGTAATTTTGAGAAAATTTTGGAATTCACATAGGAAGGCATTTTAAATGAAAATTTTAAGTTCTCTGGGGTTCTCAGAGGCCTTAAAAATCATGGGAAACCCCGGGACAGCTAAAGCCCCTCCGATGGATGTTTTCCAACGTCTGTGTACCCAAACTTTGATGGATTCGTTCAGGAAGGTTTTAACTCTGATTTGAGTGATTCCAAAAGTATTTTACTAAATTGGGAACCTAAATTTAATAATGGAAAAGATGGTTCTAAAAAAGGAGCTAAAAGGAAGTAGAAACGAAAATGCCAAAAACGAAGGGCAAACCGAAAATTTTTGAAAAGTTCTTCTTCCTCCTTTATATATATAAGCGGCGCCCTTCTTCCCCCTTCATTTTGGTCAACCAAGATCTGCCCAAAAACCAGAGAAAACCCTAGGGGATGAGGCGCACAAGAGGAGGAAAAAAATGAGGAGAAATTCAAGGTAAAAGGTAAGGAAATTTAGTAGTTTTTCATGTTTTCTTCCATCAAAACCTCCAATGCCTCATTCTCCTTTGTTTCCTTTAATTAAAATGAAGTTTAAAAATCTATTTTGAGGGAGAAACTTAGGGAAAAATTCGGATTTGAAGAGAGGAGCCTAGAGAAAGCAAGATTCAAATGAGAAAAAGCAAAAAAACAAGGTAATTTCTTCTTCCATGGTTGATATCCTTTCTTCCCCTTCTCTACCATTTTGCCCCACTTGAGAAGACCTAAGAGGATTTGATTTTTAGGCAGAACCAAGGGTGATTATAAGGAAAAAGGGTGTGGAGATTAAGAATATGTGAAGGGAATAAACAAAAAGTCATTAGATTTCAAGATGTAATTTCTAGGGTTTCAATTGCACCTTGTAAAATCTGATTTTGTACAATGATTCCTAGGTCTAAATAAGAGTTTAAATGAGCTCCTAAGATTCCTAGAAGTCTCCCCATGTGCTTTTCCCCTTGAGAAAACAAAGCAAAGTCCATGTATGCCAAAACCTAGCATAGGTTAGGCCAAGAGAGGTTCTTATAGCTAGGGAGAGCTTTAAATTTTTCTAAGCCTATTTTTGAGTCATATATGATGAATGAATATAAGGGGAGGCCTTGGGAAAAATTTAGGACCCATAGAAAGTGAGTTGGTGCTTTAGGTTTCATATTATGACCTAAAAAAGCAACATGTAGCTAGGCTCTTGGTTTTGATTGTGTTATGACTCCAAGAGGCTTAAAAGGAGTCAAGAATCATATTTGAAATGAAAGAATGGAGCTTAGAATTTATTTGAGGGGTGTTGCTTTATTAGGTGTCATTGTGGAACCATAATGAGGCTTATAGATTAAGTTAGAGTTCAAGCAAGTTGTGTGGCCTTAGAATTAATTTCATGAACCTAATTGGCTTCCATAAATTGTGTTTAGGCCAAGAGAAATCATCCCCACACTTTTGTGTGTGTGTGGCCAAAGCAAGGAAGGGAATTTCAAGAGAAGAAGTGTGTAATTGTATCCAAGGTAGCTCTCTCCACCTTCTCTCATGCATGGATGTGTGCTTAGGTTGTCTTAGAATGTGTGTATGTGTATTTTCAAGCCATGAAAATTATGCTAGCATCATTTCATATGCCATGGTTTCATGATGACATATTATGTTTCTAAATAATGTTATGATGTTTGTTTGGGTTTGCTTAAGTGTGATGAGGCCAATAACCCTTAGCCATGATGAGCATAAGCCAAGAACCTTTAATATTGGTTGAGATAAAGCAAAGAGTCTCCCAAAAGCAAGATGGACTCCCAAAAGAGAGGTTAAGTCCAAGAATCTCTTAAAGAATAGGTGAGGTAAGTCCAAAATTCATAAATGAATGGATAAGGCTAATCCACTTACTTGGCAAGCCTATGTATGCCATGTATGACATTTTCAAATACCAAGAATGCTTCGTAAATGATTGCATATGTTAATATGTTCATGCATGCATTTGTGAGACTTGTTTTGCGTACTTTATGTGTGATTGAATGAGAGATGAGCTATTGGAATTCTTTGAATCTCATCCCTTCCTCTCCAATGTTCTAACATGCTAGGTGGACCAAGAAAGCAAGGAGATGGAAGCCAACCACTTGAGAGATGAGAGTATGACATTGAAATGCATGCAATTTGCTTCTTTAAGGCCATCAAGGTAGTAAATTTTGTCATCTATGATTGTATTTGGCCTATGACCTCTTGAACATGTGTAATTATGTTAATAAGTGATGTATGAATGAGAGTTAAAGTTGTATGTATGAATATGCACATTTTGGTTATGTATTGACAAGTTTCATTATGGAAGTATGTGTATAAATGGAAGTAGAATAGGTAAAATGAGATACATGAGGGTTGGGACCATTTGGGTAGCTCACACAAGTTCTAATTATGCTTTTAGACTTACCCAAAAGGTGCCAAGCCCTAAGGAAAGCCATTTAAACATGTTGGTATCCTATATGGAGCTAAAATTGACCATAATGGAACCTTATGACACTTTTTGTCCAACTGAGCTCTTCTTGATCTAATATTTGGCATACAAATAGAGCTTGTTCAGAGCTTTCTAAGAAGCTAAAGAATAAAATTTTCGGAGGTCTAAAGAATATTTGATGAATTTTAAAAGTTGGAAAATTTTCTGGTTTTGGTCATGTCACTGTTCATGCTGGTTCGAAAATGAAATCTATCACATAGGGCTCAAATGATATCTAATTGTCACGAAATTTTTTACAAAGAAACTAGAAATTTACAATGACTTTTACCAAGTAGAAGTACCCCATTGGGATGTCTACAGAGGGAGATGTGAAATTTTAAAAATTCTGTCCAATATTAGGAACTCCAACTGACCTCAGGTATTATTTGATTGATTTTCAATGCCTGGACATGTCTGAGCTGGTTTGGAGTTATTTTTTCCCTCTAACTAACATCCACATCTTTCTATATTGGTATCATTTGCATGGATTGAATTTTTGTGGAATTAATTGGAGGATTTTAAAATTTGCTCTAGAATTTTGTCACATTCTTTTCTCATCTCGCACTCCCCTCGAATGTTCAAACGAGGTTTCTCTTTGTATATATATAGATTTTATCTTAGAGGAATCCTCTCATTGGCTTGGGAGGAGAAAGGATAGATGGGCCATATTGTGTCATATTTATTTTAAGACTTATGATGAGATCATATGCATGTATGCTATCATAGTATATAATTATGTGACAACTAGTTTTATGAAATAATGAAATAAATTCCCTCGTGTAAAATTTTAAGTTGCAATACTGCCCACTAATGAACATCTGCCAAGACTTTGATCACCTAACTGTAGGTTCCACCAAAGTGGGATACATTTAGGTTATCTTAGTAAGGCAGCTTAGGTAATGGTGATACTCATAAGTTTCATAGTGGTTTGACTTAATTGAAACTATCAAAACGGTTTTGAGTCTCAAGGTATTAGATGGAATTAAACATGACGAATCATGTGATGAATGAATCCTATAAAAAATCTAAGAGTTACATGTAATGTAATTGGTAAACGAGTTACTTACCTAAATAGCTTAATTTTAAGCGTCTTGCCAAAGTAGACTTATAATTAAGTGAAATATGGGTCTTAGTTCGCTAAATTAAATTGAGGGTTATTTTTAGTGGAAAGTTATTAATTTGATTTTTTGCATATTCTGTTATAGAAAAAAATGTCGACAAATAACTCTGCTACACTATCATTGCGATCCGTCCTTGAGAAGGACAAACTCAATGGAACACACTTTCTTGATTGGTTTAGGAACTTAAGAATTGTTCTCAAACAGGAAAGAAAGCTATATATCCTAGATGAGCCCATTCCTGCGAAGCCTATAGCCAATGCTCCAAGAGCACAGAAGGATGCCCACACCAAGCATCTCAATGATTTTGTGGATGTAGGATGCCTGATGTTAGCCACTATGGTCTCAGAACTTTAGAGAGATCTGGAACTTATGGAAGCTTATGAGATGATTGTGCATCTCAAGGAAATGTTCCAACAACAGGCAAGGCAGGAAAGGTTTGAAACCACCAAGGCCTTGCATTCTTGTAAAATGGCTGAAGGTGCATCAGTTAGCACTCATGTTTTCAAGATGAAAGGCTACCTTAATCACCTTGAGAGGCTCAGATTTCCCATAAGTCAGGAGTTGTCTATAGATTTGATCTTAAACTCACTCCCTGAAAGTTATGACCAGTTTGTCATAAACTACAATATGAACAACATGGAGAAATCTGTTTCTGAACTGCATAGGGTGCTTAAAACTGCTGAGCAAAATATTAAGAAAAATCCAAGCTCTGTTTTAATGGTTCAAAAAAGTAAAGGAATGAAAAAGAAAGGCAAAGGCAAAGGAAAGGGCTCGAACAATAAGTTCAAAAACCAAAACAAGCCCAAACCCAAGCCTGAAACCAAGAAGGCAAAACCTCCCAAGGAAGGAGTTTGTTTCTTTTGCAATGAGTCGGTCATTGGAAGAGAAACTGCAAGCTCTACCTAGAAGATCTAAAGAAAAAGAAGAATAGTGGGGCTATTCCTTCAGGTATTCATGTTATAGAAATTAATCCTTCTACTTCTCCTACGTGGGTATTAGATACTGCATGTGGAACTCACATTTGTACAAATGTGCAGGGTCTTAAAAGGAGTAGGAAGTTGAAAAAGGGCGAAGTAGACCTACGAGTTGGAAATAGAATAAGAGTGGCTGCTTTAGTTGTAGGCACTTATGAAATAAATTTGCCTAGTGGGCTTTTGTTAATTTTGAACAATTGCTATTATGTTCCTGCTTTGAGTAGTAACATTGTTTCACTTTCTTATTTGGATAAGGAAGGTTTTATTTCAATTATTGGAAATAATAAATGTTCTATTTATCATAATCACATTTTGTATATGGATGGTGATTTGCATAGTGATCATTATTACTTAAATCTTAATGCTCCCAATAATCAAGATATCTATAACATAACTACCAAGAGGATCAAGACTAACAACTTGAATCCAGCCTATCTTTGGCACTATCGTCTAGGCCACATAAATGAGAAACGTATTTCAAAACTCCATCAAGATGGACTTCTGAAATCATTTGATTTTGAATCATTTGACACATGTGAATCTTGTATATTGGGAAAGATGACTAAGGCACCTTTCACTAGACATAGTGAGCGGGCCACTGACTTATTGGGCCTAGTACATACTGATGTATGTGGTCCACTAAGTACAACTACTAGAGGAGGCCACTTGTACTTCATTACTTTTATAGATGACTATAGTAGATATGGTTACATCTATTTAATGAAACACAAATATGAAGCTTTTGAAATGTTCAAAACATTCCAAAATGAGGTACAGAATCAGCTTGGCAAATCTATTAAAGCACTTCGATCCGATCGAGGTAGTGAATATTTGAGACAAGAGTTTATTGACCATCTTAGAAATTGTGGTATTGTCTCACAATTGACCCCACCAGGAACACCACAATGGAATGGCGTTTCTGAATGAAGGAATCGAACCTTATTAGATATGGTTCGTTCCATGATGAGTCAAACGGATCTTCCACCATCCTTTTGGGGCTATGCATTAGAAACAGCTACATTGACACTAAACCGTGTTCCATCTGAGGCGGTTGAAAAGACACCATATGAGTTATGGACTGAGAAAAAGCCCAGTTTATCTTTTCTCAAGATTTGGGGATACGAGGCATATGTCAAGCAACAGGCCTCAGATAAGTTAGCACCCAAATCCATAAAATGCCTTTTTGTGGGGTATCCTAAGGAAACAAAGGGATACTACTTCTATAACCCTAATAAGAATAAATTGTTTATTACTCAGAATGGTATCTTTCTAGAGAGAGAATTCATCTCCAAGAGAACCAGTGGGAGTAAGATACATCTTGAAGAAGTTCGAGAGCCACAAAATTGCATTGAACCGAAGATGGAAAATCGAGAAGACTCGCAACAAGTTGTTGAGCCTACTTAAGTAACACAAGGCCCACGAAGGTCTGATAGGACACGACATTAACCTCAAAGATATCATGATATGTTGCTCATTGATCTAGATGAGCCAACCACCCATTAAGAGGCCATAATGGGATCAAACTCTGAGAAATGGCTAGAAGCTATGAAGTCTGAGATGCAATCTATGTATGACAATCAGGTATAGACCTTGATTGACCTACCTGAAGGTATAAAAGCCATAGGGTGCAAGTGGGTTTTCAAGAAGAAAACTGACATGGATGGCCAAGTGCATACCTTCAAGGCACGATTGGTTTCAAAAGGATTCAAACAAACACATGGTATAGACTATGATGAAACCTTTTCACCAGTCGCTATGATCAAATCAGTCAGGATCCTTCTCGCCATTACTGCATACTATGATTATGAGATTTGGCAAATGGACGTGAAAACAGCATTCCTTAATGGAAAGTTGCTTGAGGATGTGTATATGACACAACCTGAAGGTTTTATGCGTCCAGAGGATTCTGGGAAGGTTTGCAAGCTTCAAAAATCCATTTATGGATTGAAACAAGCATCTCAGAAAAAATCATCATTTTGACAAAGTAGTCAAAGATTTTGGTTTTATCCAAAATGTTGATGAACCTTGTGTTTACAAGAAGGTTAGTAGGAGCACAATTGTATTTCTAGTGCTTTATGTTGATGACATCCTACTTATTGGAAATGACATTCCTACCTTGCAGATTGTCAAGTCTTGGTTAGGAAAATGTTTCTCAATGAAAGACTTTAGCGAGGCCAATTACATCCTTGGGATTAGGATCTATAGAGATAGATCTAAGAGGCTAATTGGTCTAAGTCAATGCACCTACATAGACAAGGTATTGCATAGATTTAGTATGCAAGATTCAAAAAGGGGTTTTGTACCTATGTCTCATGGCATCAATCTCAGCAAGACTCAGTGTCCTAGTACACGTGATGAGCAAGAATGTATGAGTAAGATTCCATATGCCACGGCTATTGGATCTATCATATATGTCATGTTATGCACTCGACCAGATGTCTCATATGCCTTAAGAATGACTAATAGATTTCAATCAGATCCAGGTGAGAATCACTGGACTACCGTCAAGAATATCCTAAAGTACTTGAGAAGAACTAAGGATGTATTCTTGGTGTATGGAGGATTGAATGATGAGCTTGTTGTAAACGGTTACACAGATGCAAGTTTTCAATCTGACAAAGATGATTCTAGATCGTAATCAGGATTTGTATTCTATTTGAATGGTGGAGCAGTTAGTTAAAAGAGCTCAAAGCAAAGCACTGTGGCTGATTCTACAACAAAAGTTGAGTACCTAGCAGCATCAGATGCAGCTAAGGAAACTGTTTGGATTAAAATGTTCATTACTGAGCTAGGGGTGGTGCCTACCATCTCAAATCCAATAGATTTGTTCTGTGACAACAATAGTGCAATAGCACAGGCTAAAGAGCCTATATTACATCAAAGGACCAAACACATACTCAAGCGATATCACCTTATCAAAAAAATCATTGATAGAGGTGATATAAAGATATGCAAAGTACCAACTGATGACAATGTTGCTGATCCTCTTACTAAGCCGCTTGCACAGGCTAAGCATGATCGTCATGTTAGGTCAATGGGTATTAGAAACATTAATGATTGAACCTAGTGCAAGTGGGAGTTGTTAGAGATTGTGCCCTAGGCCAATCATTGTATTGCGAACATTATTTTTATTACGAAATAAGAGTTTTCTTTTTATTACATTATTATATTATTTGCATGTTTATATATAATAATATCCATGGATAAATCATTTTTTTGAATTATCCAAAATATCCCTAATCAATCATCCTTGTGGGAACAACGATGAATTAAGATTAGTATGATTTTGATTAATTAAGTGTTAATCATGTATGATATGAATCAAAATCATAGACGTGTGTTAGAGAATAGGATGCTGGATAGACCCATCATAAGATAAGCTACATGGATTAGGTCATAAGTTTATCTCATATATAACCATTTCATTGATCCCTTGGACCTGAGATCACCATAGATTCCTACATGAAGGACACTGTACTTTGGCATAGTCTAATGTCACCTTTGACCTAGTGATTATAAAGACTATGATCAGGTATAATGGAATCCATGCAGAGGAAGATGAGTGGTCAAGATAGAATTTTTCCCTTTAATTAATAGAGAGATATCTCTGGGGCCCTCAATGAGTGTGACTGAGAAATGCATGGCCATGCTCAGATGGAAAGGGTTCCATCTTATATCAGTCTGCTCGAAAATCGAGAAAGTTATGATCGAGCAAGTTAAGGATGACATTTTCATACCTCATACTCGATCTAGATATCGTGTGACAAAAGAGATATGATAGGGTTATAAGATAGGTTGCATCGGATCACCGATTCCATATGATTCGGGTAGTCACAATGTCTTGCTAGAGGCTGCTTGTGATTTATGGGTCAAACAGTGACCATTTGCCATGTCAAACATCCTCTATATTGGATGTTATGGTCTGGACATATTTTTAACATAAATTAGATATGTCTAGCTTTCTTGAATGGGCAAGAATGCATGATTTTGATTTTTCTAGAATTAGTTATGATTTTCCAAAATTGTGACAGAAAAGTGAAAAAATCTTGCCAAAAATATGTATGTGTATTTTAAGCTTCCCTTCGAGTTCATTGAGATGTAGCCCATTTTTAATGATGCAAATGAGTTGTATTCATGTAATTAAATATGAAAATGTGATGTATGATCTCACATGGTCCACGTGACACCAAATGAAATTTTTATATACGACGTAATGCAAGAAAATGCATTATTTTAATTCTCTTTTTCTTACTCTTTCATAGAATCTATGATGTAAGGCATGGGAATGTTATAAAATGAGTTAGAAATATATGGTGTTACATATGACATGGGATGGAATTTTGAACCCTGACGTAACGCTATTAAATTTATTATTTTTAATGTATTTTCTTGGATTTCCTTTGATAGCATGTATAATCCACCTTGAATGAGTAAAGGGATACTAGAAATAATATGGTATGACACATAGTTAGCATTATACACAAAGAAAGCAACATACTATCCACATGAATCCAACGTCTTACTTTACAATCCATAGAGAAGACACTATAAGAATGCATAACATCATCTTTCCAATGGCAAATACTGACACAACAATATATATGAAAAGACAACAAAATAAATAAATAAGTAAATTTGCTAAATAGTTGATCAAGAATAATAGGGGATGAAAAGAAATCCAAGAACCACTGAGTTAATCCTACTTACTCTTATATCATAAAATCAAATAAGTTATAGCAATCTTTACACCTAAAGGTGTCTAGTAATGCTCTATTACTTTTAATCAAATTATGTTGACAATGAAAACCCATTTTCATTAAAAGACTTAATGAAATGGATGTTAATAATTGATCCAAATACATCTTGTTATAACCTTATTGCTAATAATTTACTTAGCATTAAAAGTAAAGCACCTGATGTAATACCTGTACGTCTTAAAAGCCATAAACTAAGGAGATTATAAAAGGAAGTCCCTGAAATTGAATAATTAGAGATCAAAGGAAATTAGAGAAATAATCTAGAAACCTAAGAATGAGAATACAAAGATAAAGTTAGCTCGGAACTAGAGCCAAAACAGCCAAATGGAAAGCCATAAAGGCTAGTGGCATTTTTGTAATTTTAGGTAACTTCTAGAAAACTTAAAGGAGGGACTTTTAAATGAAAAAA
Organism: Erythrophleum ivorense; assembly: GCA_026724425.1. Classification (NCBI taxonomy): domain Eukaryota; kingdom Viridiplantae; phylum Streptophyta; class Magnoliopsida; order Fabales; family Fabaceae; genus Erythrophleum; species Erythrophleum ivorense. The sequence goes on from JAIUCV010000347.1 coordinate 787,655, forward strand.
TTGAGTGTCCTGAGATTCTTAGAGACCCTAAAAATTATAGGAACTCCTAGAACGGTCTAAAACCCTCCTCTTTACATTTTTGGTCGTTAGTTGACCAAAACTTTGACCGATTCATTTAGGAAGGTTTTGAATCCAATTTTGATGAAACCAAAGTCATTTTATGAATTAGAGGACCTAAATTTTATGATAAAAAAGAGAGTTCTCAAAAAGGATCTAAAATGAGCCCAAATGGGAGAAAGTAAGAAAAAATGACTAAATTGTAATTTTTAAAAGTTGCATAAATAGACTTTTGAGTTTCTTAAAAATATCCCTTTTCTGCCCTTTCTCTTGACCGACTCACTTGCACTCCAAAACAGATTCAAGAGCTACTCTAATAGGCTCACAAGTGGGGGAAGCAAAGGGAAGAAGAAGAAGCTTTGAAAAGGTGATAAATTAACACTTTCTCATGCTCCTTCCTTTACTAACCTTATTCTCCTCCTTCTCCTCACATCTCCCATGGTTTTATTAATTTATTTGGGGCTGTTCTGTGGTTGGTTTAGTAAGAGGAGGAGAGATTTTCCAAGAGAGACTAGAAGCTTTGAAAAGCATCTTGGGAAAGCTAGAAAACAATGTAAGAAACCATTGCTTTTGTTGCTTCATTTTGTCTTCTTCTTCTTGGGGAGTCTTGGCTAGACCTAGGGCCATGAAGGAAAGAGTGAATTTTGGTATTAGCTAGGAAGAAACAGTATGAGAAACAAGAATATGTAATTAGATTTAAAAGAGAAGCATTAGAATTCAAGTTATGTAATTTAGGGATTTTGTTGCACTTAGCCATTCTTAAAGCTTTCTAAGGATAGTCTAGCTTCTGTATGAGTATGTATAAGTTTATAAGATATTTAGGAAGCTTCACAAGTGCCAATTCCCTAAGAAAAACCAAGACAACTTCAAGGAGCCTAAAGTGTGTTTGTATCTCGACCTAGAGAAGATGAAGCACCTAAGAAGATTTTTCTTAAATTCTAAGGATAGGAATGGCCTAGATATGATTAGTAAAAACCAAGGAAACCATTGGTTAGAATTTAGAAGCCATGGTTTATAAGATGGGATTTTAGGCTCCATTTTAAGGTATAAAGAAGCAACTTAAGTTTAAGCTCCTTAAGTTGATTTGAAGATGACTTTAATGAGTGTAATTGAAGTCATATGACCTAGAATGAATGAGGAATTGGAACCAAGATTATGAATTCTAGAGGTTGCTTTATTATACTCTTTTATAGAACCATATTGATGTCATAAAATAAAGTAAGCTTGTATAGAGTTTATGTGAAGCTAAAATTGGTTCCAATGATTGAATGGTGTCTTATTTAATATATCTAGGCCAAGCAAATCAAGATCTCCCTAGGTGTAGGTGTGTGGCCAAAAAGGGAGGGAATAGCCAAAGAAGAAAGTGTGTGATTCTTGGCACAAGGTAGTTCTCTAGCCTTTCTTGCATGCATTTCTTAGATATTTGATTGTCTTTAGATACTTGTGTGTATATTTGATCCATGAGATATGCCTATAGCTTTTGATTAAGTGTTTTGGTACCATTATACTTCTTGAATGAAGTTTTAAATGTAAAATAGTTTAAATGGATGTGGTTGTGCCAAGAGTCCTTTAGAATGAGTGAAGATGAGCCAAAAGTCCTTAAGAATGAGTAAGACAAGGCCAAAAGTCTCAAAAAAGAGTAAGGATAAGTCAAAAGTCCTTAAAAGTGGGTGAGACAAATCCAAAAGTCCCAAAGAAATTGGGTGAGGATACACTAACATCCTTTAGAGCCTATATTTGACTTGTATGAACTTATGTGATGTGAAATTATGCTTATGTATGGTTATTAGAAGTTTTCTTGGCATGCTTGCATTTTTTGACATGCAAATATGCCATTTATGTATGCTTGAAAGGATAAAAGAATTATTAGAATTCTTTGAATCTCACTCTTCCTTATATTATGTCTAACTATGTCTAGGTGAACCAAGTGGAGTAAGAAATGGAGGCTAAACATCTTAAAGATCAAGACTTTGATAATAGAATAGAAAATTAGGCATTTTGATGTCAAAGTTTGTAACCATATGATGTATATGTGATGTAAACCCTTGAACATGTTTAAATGTATGTAACTATGATGTATATATCAATTTTGAAGTCAAATGAATAAGTATATGAGAATTTCACATCATGGAGCCTTGATGCATGTATGTATAAAGTCATGTAGGAAAGTGGTTTTGAGATATAAGATGATTTAGACCATTTGGGATCTTATATAGGCTACATTTATGCTATGGGATGTGCTCAAATGGTCATGCCTTGGTTAGAAGACCATTTGACCCCATTATGGTTGCAAAAATGACCATATCCTTGACCTAAACTACAAACTAACCAAATGGATGATTTTCTGCATGAAATTTGGCATGATTATAGGTCTCATTAGAGCTTTCCACAGAGCTAATGAGTACCTAATTTGGAACTCTAGAGAATTTGTTATGAATTTTTAAAGTTGGTCAAATTATACAGAATTGTCCTAGTCACTGTTCATAGGGTTAGTTTTCATTTCTATGTTATATGCGGATCAATGACGTCCAATGCTCATGAATTTTACAAACATAAACTAAACATTCAAAGCTTTCTATAGCCACTGAGAGCACCCAATTTAGGGTTCTGTAGAGGGAGATATGAATTTTTGAAGTTTAGGTTTAGTTGTAGGATGTATCAGTGACTTGATGTATTGTTTCATTGAATTTTGTGGGGAAAACCTAGTTTTTTTCATTCTAAAATTTTTATAATAGTTAAAGAACATCCTAAGCTTTCTAGAATGGTATAATTTGCTTAATTTTGATTTTTTAGAATTAGTTATAAATTTTTGAATTTCGCATCAGATTATGGACCCAATGAAAAACTGCAACTTTGCTTTGAAATCGTGTTGCTTGTCTTAAACCCAAAATGCAAGCTTGGAATGGTGATGTTTCTGGTCCATTAAATGTGCTATGGATGGAAGAAAATGTTGGTAAGGCCAAATGGTCCATATGATTAAAATGGATTGTTTTAGCTTATAATGACGATAAATTTCGCTGCTAAAAGTGTGAATTTAATGAAATTTGATATAAATGCATGCTTTTAGCTAGTCTTAGTATAAAATGGATGCTAGCTATGTATGGTGTGACATTTGACCTATCTAGTAGAGTAAATAATGCCATTCACACTCATCCCACATGGAAAATACTACAATAAATCAAAAGATAAACATCTATAGAAACAATATAGGAAAAGAGGAAAAGAAGTATTATGCAGAGAACTGAATACAAAATATACTATTAGGAAATTAATGAAAGACATATACACACACACATATAGCACATAAATAATCAAACACACACACGCATTAAAATTTAAACCTTGCTACATACTTAGATTAAATTATAATGATCATGCAAATATCCTAAAATTGCAAAGATCATCTTCATTGAGGTTTTTTTTAAGCAATAACATGTGCAATTTTCCTAGTACTGTGATTAAACTTAACATAGGGGTCTTGAGGAAATGGAAACATTGATGAAACATGAAACTCAGCCTAAGCATATTTGAATAATTTAACAATATGGAACCAGTAAAATTAGTTAGTAAGCTATCATTTATCACAAATAAAGGGCATGCTATGTCAAAACAAATCTAGAAATTTTAAGTTCATTGTTCTTATTTAAAACCACAAAAATTTTGTTTAAACCCAACAGACTCTTATGACAAAAAATTGTAACACTTTATCCATAGATCCAAATCTTTTGTAACTTTAAATAGCATATTAAAATTTTATTTATTCACCCAATTTATAGCTACAAAAGCAACTTAAAAATTATAGAAGAGCCACTATCATTTTTCTCAAATTTTATCAGGCATGGCAATACAAGTTATATCGATCTATATAGCTATATAATCATTTATCCTCTAATCACACCATAAGGACGAGTTCCCCATAGAATTAAAGACCTCACCATACTCTTGTACATATACCTACTCTGCCTTTACCAATTGTTTGACATATGAATGATATAGAAAAACATAAACGTTCCATACATGGGGGAAAGCACCTGGAATTTAATACATCCAACTTATTATGAGACTTTTACGCAAGCTAAAAGTAGTATTCAAGATGGCATTACTCTATGACTTCAACATAAAATGTAGGGAAAATTATGTTTAAGGACCAAGAAGTGAAAATTTTTATTCTTAAGGACCTTTACCACTAGGTTCAACTGATTGTTACTAAACTTAGTAGTAATCATCCTAAAACAAGTGGTAATAGGTCCTTAAGAATAAATTTCTTCACTTTTTGGTCCTTCATTATAATTCTCCCTAAAATGTATATCACCATCCATAAAGCATTTAAACTTTTAGGGAATAAACATTTGTGCTTTTGCAATTCAGTTGGAAAAATAAGCTTTAAACAATTAATATATACCTTCCTAATTTTCCAAGAAGTGTGAGGTTGCTGTTGATTCACACATTCAAATTTAAAAGAAAATACTTAGGTAGTATTGCAATCGGTGGCATAATTTCAATACCTTCATCGTTCATAACAAATACAACAATTTAATGAAAAATTAGACTCATCACATACAAACACCTTTTTTAACTCAATTTATCTTTCCACAGCCATCATCCAAAGCAATTTACAATTCCATAACACATGCTTAAAATAGGCAAAAAGTTCATGGTTTCATCCACACTATAAGAATAACAACAACAACATGCCACATGGAGGCATAATAATCACACAACTGACATCTTAGTGTTAAGATTCACTTCAAGCAAGAGCAAGAAACACACAAGGAGTCTATGACATACTCAAAACTTTTTAAGCTTGGTTCTACGAAATATGACATCTATAAAAAGAATGACTAAGGAAAAAAAGGCAATCAAACATCCTATAAGGTCTTTAATGATACTTTAATTATAATTATGCTCAGGTTTCATAATGATAATTGAGATTCCACCAAAGAACGCTTGTTCTATAAAAACCTAAGCTCTGATACCAACTTTGTCACATCCAAAAAATAAAAACATGATTGGCATGGAATATGAGATGATCTTGTATCTGTAAGCCTAATATATAGAATCTCTTTTTCCAAACAAGATAAAATATAACTAACAAGGTAAGGATTCTACTTGTAGTTTATGGAGCAAATTGTAGTGTATAGACATATACATATAAAGACAATAATTTGCTAATATTGGACAAGTCGACCACTAGCTCTTAGTTAACAACATTCTTGAGCTAGGGTAAAGGAACAACTAGACATGATTCAATATCTACAAAAAATAGATGATAGAGTGAGTCACGGTATTTAGTGAGTAGAAAATAAAGCATGATAACTAAAGGGACGAGCAAGTATCGAGTTTCTTGAAAACATTATTCGCATTAAGAGTCAATAAACAATCATGATTTTGTATGATTTTAAATAATAATAAGAAAAAAATAATTTGCGAATGATATGAAATAATAATGCCAATGTACAAATAATTCAACATTTGTGGCATAATGGAAATGAATACTTCAAATAAAATTCTTACTATAAGGTCATTTAGCAAACTAGAATAGGAAGCATCTAGTTAAAGCCAAAATAAAATAAATATAGAGCACATAGCTCACGAGGGTAGGTAACTATAGACACAAAGCAAACAACTCATGATAATCAACATAGATCCACGTGTGGTGGCCTACACACAGGGCTAGCAACACCCCTGCTATCTAGAGCTCAGATCGAAGTGCACCAAGGCTAACAAATATTACTGTTAGCTTTAAGGTTTTGTACTAGACAGCTTCCCAAAGAAATCCAAATTCATGTATTTATATTTAAAATATTTAGAAGGTTCAAAATTGGCATACTATCATTATAACACCATAATATTCTATCCTTCCTTTTATCCTTACCTAGCTACATTTCCCTAATTTCACAAGCTTCCTAAAAAAAATCAATAAAAATAATGCATTATTTTGCATTACAAAGGGTTCAAAATTTGCGTTTTCCATCTCATGGGCCATATGAATTCACCCATATTATTTTCTACTCCAAATACATGCATACAAGTCAAAACCATCCCAAAATGTTCCATTCTTTCTGAGCTTAGGACGTCCACACATAAAATCACAAGTTTAGTCTTGGGTTCCCTTTTTCAATTTTTTGTCATCAACTTTAAAAATTCATAATTAAATCTAGAAAAATCAAAATCAAGTAAATAATAGCTTTATCAAAATATCTAAATGTCCACTATAGGTTAAAATCATTCCAAGCCATGAAAACATCAACTGGACCATAATTGACAATGAAAAAGCATCAAAGGTCCAGCTGCCTAGATTTGCTATAATAGGTTACTGATATGAAATTCAAAATTTCATACCTAGTTCTAAAAAAATCAAAACCTAGAAAACCATACCATTATGGAAATCTATGGATGTCTAATAGAGGGTAAAAATAACTTTAGACCAAAATAGAAGCATTAAGGCTGCGAATACTAATGGAACAATACTAGAGGTCCTGCTGCACCCTTAATACTGATATGAAATTTCAAAAATTTAGTTCTCCCTCTATAGCCCTCTAAATGGGGTGATCTTGGCTGCTATCAAAAGCTTATTATGTCTAGTTTATGACTATAAAATTTCATAGCCATTGGACACCATTTTTCCTATAGATGATGTAACACCATCATTTCTAACTCATACACATCATCCCTTACATGCTCATATGAGATACAGTAAGAATAAAGTGAGAACTTCCATTGGATTCATATACTTTCATGCATTGCGTCATGGTTAAAAATTCATTTCGGTGCCACATGGACCGTGTGAGCTCATGCTATGCATCCTCATATTTAATTGCACCATTACAACTCATTTCAATCCCAAAAATATGCTTTCAACCCATGGAAACCAAAAAGAGATATGGAACATATATATTCATTTTTGGCCAGACTTGGCCTCATTTCGGGGTAAACTTTGGAAAATCACAACTAAATCTAGAAAAATTGAAAACATATAATCTTAGTCATTATGGAAATATTGGGATGTCTACTTCATGTAAAAATATTACAAGTCATAACATCCCACAAACAGGACTTTTGACATGTGAATTGGTTAGGAGGTCGGATTGGGTCCTGATGCTGTCACAATTTATTGATATGAACTTCAAAAATGTCCAAGTAATTCCAAAAAAATCCAATACATTCAAATGATACCAATATAGAAAGATGTGGATGTTAACTAGAGAGAAAAAATATCTCTAGATCAGTTCATGAAGCCAAGCTCTCAGAAATCGATGGAACAGTGCTTATAGTCAGGCAAGATGACTGATGCTCGGCAGAAACTTCAAAAATTCATATCTTCCTCTCTAGACCTCCAAATGAGGTGCTTCTAGTTGCTACAAATCACTGTGAATGTCTAGTTTCTTTTTCGTAGCCATTGGACCATGTTTGACCCTTGGATGACACAATTACACAACTAACCAAATGAATAGTGCTGATGCAAATCCGAAATTCTGATACCAACTTTGAAAAATCATAGAAAATTCCACAGACCTCCAAATGACTGATATTTGGCTTCCCAAAAAACTCTAGGCAAGTTCTAGTCACATGCCAAATATCAAGGCAAGAAGAGGTCATTTGGTCAAACTTTGACGTAAGGGGGCAAAGTGTCAATTTCCTTTGTTAAAAGAGGGCTCCAAGGGTTCAAATTTACTTCTCCTACTCCTAAGGCTCTATGAGCACGTGGGAAAGCATCAACATAGGCTATTAAACATGGCTCAAATGTCTAACAACCCAAATTTGCAAAACTCACTCTCCCACACCAAAGCATACACCATGTACATAATGCTAAGATCTTGCTATTCATACCAAAACTTGCTACATCATGCACTATGGTTCTAATTCTCATACATACACAATAAATACATCCATTTACAAGTATTCATAAGTGCACACCCCATGTACATCATTAGCTTACATCTTTTAACAATAAAATGGTGACAAAATGGCTATTTCACAAATCTTTTATTGATTTCCCTGGCTTAAAACTTGGTGGCTCCCATGTCTTTGTTCACTTGGTCCCCCTAGCATGTTAGAATAGTGGAGAGGAGGGGATGAGATTCAAAGAATCCCAATAGCTCATCTCTTATTCAATCATACATAATAGGTGCAAAGCAAGCTTTTCAAATGTATGTATGGAAAAGTGGAAGTCATGGACAATTTAAAAGCAACCTTGGTATGTGAATCAATCATACAAGACATTCAAGGGTTCACCAAGTGTTTGGATTGGCCTTGTAACATCCGGTCCCTCCGTAAACGTGAGAAACACAATGTTTTGTTTCTCCATAAACGTCAGAAATGGGCCAGATACAAAAGGAAGTCCCTGAAATAGAATGAATTGGGGCCAAATAAAATTATGATAAAATTATAAATAATGAAAAATGAGGATTTGAGCCTTGAGTTGTCCAGAAATCAAGGCCAGAGTGATTCGATAAAATTGCCGAAAGGCCAGTGGCATTTTCGTAAATATGGGCACTTTTTGAAAAACTCATAGGAAGGCTTTTTAAATGAAAATTTTGAGTTCTCCAGGGTTCTCAGAGGCTCCAAAAACCATGGGAAGCCCCGAGACCTGTAAAGCCCCTCTGGTGTACTCTTTCCGATGTTGGTTAACCCAAACTTTAACAGATTCGTTCGGAAAGGTTTTAACTCCGATTTGAGTGATTCCAAAGGCATTTTATTAAATTGGGAACCTATTTGTTATGATGGAAAAGATGGTTCTAAAAAAGGAGCTAAAACGAAGGAGAAACGAAAATGCAAAGTATGAAAGGGCAAAAATGGAATTTAAGTGTTAAAGGAAGCTTCCAAATTCTTTTTATAAGTCACGCTCTTCCTCTCCTTCATTAAACCGACTTGCTTCTGCCCATTTTCAGAGAGAAACTCCAGCTTCTTAGGCGCACAAGAGAAGGAGGATTTTGGAGGAAGAAATTCAAGAAAAAGGTAAGAAACTTTAAGGAATTCCATATCCTTCCTTCTTGAAACTTGCTCCCCTCCTCTCAAGCTTTCTTTCTATGGTTTTAATGGAGACTTTGGTGCTGTTTTGGGGGCAGAACAGAGAGGAAAATTTCGAAAATTGAGGGAGCAAGCCAACCAAGTGGAAGAGCAAGCAAAGGAAAGCAAGAAAACAAGGTAAAACTTCCATTCTTTGGTAGTTCCTTCCTCCCCCTCCCTCTTGCACGAATTTGGTCACCATGAGCCCAATTTTTAGGGGCTATTTTCTGCCCAATTTATGGAGGGATTAGAGGTTTTAGATGATAAGGATTAAGAAGGAACCAATAGAATCAAGAAAGGAGCATTAGGAGACAAGATAGAACCATTAGGGATCCAAATGCTTCCTTGCAAATCTGATTTTATATGAATATTCTTAGACTTAATTGAATGTTTAAACATGCTCCTAAGACCCCTAGAGAGCTTCCCACATGCACCTCCCATCCAAGAAAGCAAAGAAATTGCAAGAAAAATTAATGAACTCAAAGTTAGAAAAGTGTAGAGCATATAAGGGGATTGTAAAAATTGATTTAATCTATGAGTTCTCTTGGCTATTTAAGTGTTTCCTTGACCTCCTACAACTCTTAACAACCTCCCTAAATGGTTCTCCCATCAAGGAAAAATTAAGAAGCCATGAAATCCCATTTATGCTCTAAGTTTCGGCCAAGTAGGGATGGCATAGTTAGGGAGAGTTTTAAATTGTTTCAAGCCCATTTTTGAGTCATATATGATGAATGAATGTGAGGGGAAACCTTGGGAAAAATTTAGGAAGCTTAGAGAATGAGTTGGTGCTTTAGGTTCCATATTGTGACCTAAGGAAGTAACATGATGTTAGGCCCTTTGTTTTAATGATATGATGACTCCAAGAGGTTTAAAAGGAGTCAAGAATCATATTTGAGAATAAAGAATGAGGCCTAGAAATGATTTGAGGGGTGTTGCTTCATTAGGTGCCAATATGGACCATAATGGAGGTTATAGAGTAATCTAGGGTTTAAGCAAGTTGCATGGCCCTAGACATTGTTTCATGAACTTAATTGGCTCCCATAATTTGTGTCTAGGCCAAGAGACACTATTTCCACCAATTTGTGGGTGTGTGGCTAAAAGAGGAGGCTTGAAAGCTAAGGAAAAAGTGTGTGAAATTGTGCAAGGTAGCTCTCTCCACCTTCTCTCATGCATGGATATGTGTTTAGCTTGTTTTAGAATGTGTGTATGTGTATTTTCAAGCTAAGAAAAGTATGCTAGCATGCCTTTATATTCCATGATCCTTGATGCCATGTTACGTTTTAAATGAATCTATGATGTTTGTATGAGTTTGCTTGAGTGAGGAGAGGCCAAGAATTCTTCCCTTTGGTGAGGATGAGCCAAGAACCCTTAAACTTGGTTGAGACATAGCAAAGAGTCTCCCAAAAGCAAAGTGGGCTCCCAAGAGTATGGTTGAGTCCAAAGCTCTTAAAGAATGGGTGAGGCAAGTCCAAAATCCATGAGGAGAAGTGTGAGGCCAATCCAAACACTTGGGGAACTCTTGAATGTCTTGTATGATTGATTCACATGCCAAGGTTACTTTGAAAATGTCCATGACTTCTATTTTTCCATACATGCATTTGAAAAGCTTGCTTTGTACATATTATGTGTGATTGAATGGGAGATGAGCTATTGGGATTCTTTGAATCTCATCCCCTCCTCTCCAATGACCTAACATGCTAGGTGGACCAAGTACTTATGGTGAAGGGAGCCAACAACCATGAAGAGCAAGGATTGACAAGCCTATGTGTTATTTTAGCTATTTTAGAACCATAATGATAGTTCAATGATGTATATGATTATTGTAAATGGCACATGACCCTTGAGACACATGTAAATATAATATTATATGATGTTTAAATGTATGAATATGATGTATGACTTCTAGCCTACATTTTGAGCATGAGATGCCAAATTATGCAATATGAAAGTATGATGGAAGTGTGCATAAGTGTGGGTTGAATGGCCAAAATGAGATGCATGAGGTTTGAGACCATTTGGGCAGCTCACACAAATCTTAAATGTACTTTTAGACTTGCCCAAAAGGTGCCAAGAGCAAGGGAAATCCATTTGACAATCTTGGTACCCAATATGGAGCCAAAATTGACCATAATGGAACCCTATGCCATTTTTTAGCCAAATAAGTTACTCTTGCCCTGAAACTTGGCATGCGATTAGGTCTCATTAAGAGCTTTTTGGGAAGCTAAAGATTATAATTTTCGAAGACCTAGACTAGAGGTCATAAGCTTTCTGTAGCCACTAAGATCACCTCATTTGGAGGTCCAGAGAGGAAGATATGCATTTTCGAAGGTTCTGCCCAGTATCAGACATCTTGTCAGACCCGAGGTACTGTTCCATCGATTTCTGGGAGTTTAGCTTCATGAACTGATCTGGAGATATTTTTTCTCTCTAGGCAACATCTACATCTTTCTATAGTGATATCATTTTCAAGCATTGGATTTTTTTGGAATTAGTTAGAAATTTTTGAAGTCTATATCAGTAAACTGTGATAGTATCAGGAACCCCTCCGACCAGTAGATGATTTCACATGTCAAATGCATTATATATGAGATTTTAAGATTTCTACATATTTTGAGCATGAAGTAGACATCTTAAGCTTTCCAGAATGACTGAGATTACATGTTTTCTATTTTTTTGGATTTAGTTGTGAATTTCCAAATTTTGCCCAGAAATGAGGCCAAGTCTGCCGAAAATGAATCTACATGTCTCATATCCCTTTTTGGTTTCCATGGGTTTAAAGCTAGTTTTTGTGATTGAAATGAGTTCTAATCATGCAAATAAATATGAGAATGTATAGAATGAGCTCACACAGTCCACGTGACACCGAATGGGTTTTTGGATATGATGACTTGCAAATAGAAGTCTAAATCTTCATGCCTCCTTTATGAGAAAAAAAGAGTATGTTTCATGATAATTATGCTATTTAAAGGCATGAGATGAGCTAGAATTATAGTGTTACAGGCCTCACACTTCTCCTCATAGATTTTGGACTTGCCTCACCCACTCTTGAGCATTTTGGACTCAACCATACTCTTGGGAGTCCACATTACTTTTAGGAGACCTTTTGCTTTATCTCAACCAAGCTCGAGGGTTCTTGGCTCATCCTCACCCAAGGGAAGAGTTCTTGGCTTTTCCACACTTAAGAAAACTCATACAAACATCATAAATTCTTTTAACACATAGCATAGCATTAAGGTTCATGACATGTAAAGGCATGCTAGCATACTTTTCATAGCTTAAAAATACACATACACACATTCTAAAACAAGCTAAACACACATCCATGCATGAGAAAAGGTGGAGAGAGTTGCCTTATAGGCTAACACAAGCCTTCCCTTTCAATTTGTCTTCACCCTTCTTGATTTCACAATCACAACTAGGTGGAAGTGTTTCTCTTGAGCCTAAACACACAAAGAGCATGGAATTACTCTCTCATAACTTAACACTTATTTACAAAGCTAGGGGTTTCTTTATAGTAAACCTTACCAAGCATATAAGAAACTAAGGGTTCTTTCTCTCTCTAGAAGTTCACTAACTATCCTTCCTCTCTCAAGCTCTCAAGAAAGAAAAGCAAAGAAGTAAAGCTACATGAGTTCTAACCTCCTTCAAGAGTAGTTTTCCACTTTCCCTCTTCTGAACCAAGCCCAAAACATAGCTAATTCAATAACCAAAACCATAGAAAGAGAGGGCAAGAAGAGAAGAACAAGATTCTAAGAAGAAAAGCTAGGAAAATCTCAAGTTATGCTTACCTTTTCCTTGTTCTCCTTCCTTCTCCAGGTGTCTCTCTCTCTCCTCCGCCCTTTTCTCTGCCTTGGATGAAGCCTAAGTCAGTTAAAAGGAGAAGGAATAAATTTGGATGCTTTAAAAAGTCAAATTCTCTTTTTTCATGCTTTTCCGGACTAACCTTCGCTATAGCAAACAATAACCCTCGCTATGGCAAGCACGTATCAGTCCTAGACTCTTGTTTACGCTATAGCTCATGCTACGGTGAGTAGCTCCTTAGTTTTTGCATAGGATGCCCGCACTCGTTATAGCTAGAAGCCTTTTCGCTATAGCTAGAAGGCACTCTCGCTATAGCAAATAGGTACATTCGCTATAACTAGGTCATTTCTTGCTATAGCTAGCAGACTTAGAAAATTTTTAGCCTTTTGAAAATTTTTCAGCTTTTTTTTTTCTGGTTGTTACAGATGACATAGGAAAAGAAACTAACCAAATAAACAGTACATCCTACCATTCAACAAATTTTCTCCTAACTTTGAAATATCATAATTAATTTTATAGAGCTCCAATTTGGGTTCTCTTTAGCTCTACAAAAAGCTCTAGATGATACCTATATGCAAGCTAAATTTCATGACAAAATTCATCCATTTAGTCAGTTTGTGATGTGGGGTTCCATAATGCTCATTTTTAATCATCTAAAGGGTCAAATATGAACCATTCTTGCTTCTATTTTGTCCAAGGCCACTTGGGCACTTGGGAAAGCTTAAAGACAGTCCATTAAACTTGTTCACATACACAAGATCTTACAAACTCATCCATGCATCTCAATATCAAAAATATCTACTCTCATTTATATACTTTCAATTTCCACACATACATCATATATCCATGTATATACATATGTTCAAGTGGCTATACATCATGGGGTTACATCATTTACCAACAATATGGTTACAAAATGGCTAGATAACAGAATTCTTTTGCCAATCTCTCATCTTCAAGTGTGGTGGCTTCTATCTCTTTGCTCACTTGGTTCACTTAGACATGTTTAGGCAATAGAGAGGGAAAATTGAGATTCTAAAAATTCTAATAACTCTTAACTATTTCAATCATATATAATAGCCATGCTTTCAAGCTAAAGGATGCATATATGAATATTTTGCTACTAATAGCCATACATAGAATCATTTTCATATGCAAGAAACTCATACACATCATATATTGGCCTTCAAAAGCATTGGTTTAGCCTCACCCCCTTTCCTTAGGACTTTTAAACTTGCCTTACCCATTTTTAAGAGACTTTTGACAAAGCTTCACTCTTCTTAAAACTTTTGGTTTTGTCTCACCCAATTCTATGGACTTTTAGCTCATCATCGCATTTACTAAAGGACTTTTGGCTTTACCAAGCTTATTCAAGCCAAACAATATTCATAAAAACACATATTATGCACATAATGGTATCATGGCATGTAAAAAATCACTAGAAATATTTCTCATGGTAAAATCATATATACACACATCTAAAGATAAGAAAACAACTAAGCATGCATGAAAGAAATGTTAGAGAGCTACCTTAAATGCAAACACACACACTTTCCTTTGATTTTTCTTCCTTTCCTTTGGCTACACACTTGCAAGTGGATGGAGTACGATTCCTTTGGCCTAGACACATCAAATAGGACCCAATTATACTTTTGAAACAAACTCCAACACCACACACACTCTAAAAAAGCTTGGTTTCTTATTTGGTTCAATTATGGTTCCATAAAGCACTTAATGAAGCAACCTAAAGGATACATGATCTTGGCTCCATTCTCTCTTTTAATCTATGACTCTTAACTCCATTTAGACTTCTTGGAGCCATCACACATTTATTTTAAGGAGCCTAGCTATATGTTGCTTCTTAAAGTCACATTATGAAACCTACAACTCCATCTCACATCCTAGGCTTTCTAAATTTTTTTTAAGGCTTCCTTTCATATTCTCCCATCATATATGTTACCAATCTAGGCTTAGAAAAATTTAAAACATTCCCTAGGTGTGAGAACTCCTTTAGGCCAAGACCATGCTCCTTCTTGGTACCCATGGACTTTTTTTTGTTTCTTTGATGGGAGATGTATGTGGGAGGCTTCCTATATATCTTAGGAACTCATACAAATTCTTAGATAATTGAAAATACCACTAGAAAGTTTCACACAAACTATGGTGTAACAAAATCCCTAAAAATTGTATCTTGAATTTTAATGGTTCTTTCTTGGATTTCTTTCCATTATCTTGTTTCCCACACTCTAAATCATAGGTTTCACACTTGGTTTGGTTCAAAAACAACTCCCTCGTGGCTATCTTATATGAGGCAAACACTCAACCAACCAAGAAAAGCAAGGAGCAAGCATGGAAGACAACAAAGTACCTTGGTTTCTAACTTTTCTCAAGTGCTCTTTCAAGTGGTGAACTCTTCTTCTTCAAACTTTAATCTTCCTCCTTTGAACTAGCCCCAAACACATCATTAAAACTATAGAAAGAAAGGTGGGAAGGAGGAGAATCAAGTTACTAAAGGAAAATCCATGAAATTTCATCAATTTCCTTACCTTTTCTTGGAGTTTTCTTCCTCTTTTTCTCCTCCTATGGTATGCCCTTCTTAGCATAACTCTCCTCTGGTCTTAGGTAGAAAATAGGTCAGTTAAATAAGGGAGAGAAGTGGGACACCTCACATATATACTAAAGAACCAATTAAGACATTTCAAAATGCTACTTTTGTCCTTCGTTCTTGGCTAGTTCATTTTAAGCTCATTTTAACTCTTTTTTTTTAAATCATCTTTTCCATCATAAAATTTAAGTCTTCTAATTTATAAAAAGGTTTTGGAATCACTCAAATTATATTTAAAACCTTCTCAAAGAAAGAGGTTAAAGTTTGGGTTAGCTAACGCTCATAAAAGTACACCGGAGGGGTTTTAACTATCCCAAGGGTTCCCATGGTTTTCAGGGCCTCTAAGAACTCTGGAAAGCTCAAATTTTCTATTTAAAAAGCCCTCTTATGTATTTTTCAAAAAGTGTTCATATTTATGAAAATGTCATTATGCTTTCAGCCATTTTATTGAACTACCCTAACTTGGGTTTTTGGGCATCTTAGATCTTGGATTATCATTTTTCATTATTTAAAATTTTATTCTAATGTTATTTAGCCTCAAATCTCTTATTTTAGGGGACCTGCTTTTCAAACTGACTCATGGTGATGTGTTTACAAAATATCGAATGTTACAATCATTGTTCAGAATCATTAGACTAAGGGTAATCTTTTATCACAATTTATTACTTAGAGTAGCATACAATTTCAACTTAAACACAATACCAATCATATTGTAACATAACAAAATCTAAAAGATTTAATATCCAAAATATTTGCATGCATTAAGATACTCCTTAAGAAGCTCATGCCAAGGCCACGTAGAATCAAGCAAGAAGTAAAGAAGTAAAAAATAGAGGAAGGTAAAAAAAATGTATCAAGCTTTATAAATTACTCACAGTGCTAGTCAAAAGGCTATAGGTTGTCCCATCACCGAACTACCATCACATTCCTCAAGCAGAAAAGACCAAAAACTTTCCTAGACACATTTACAATAATACATAAAAATTCAAAAAACAAAGTAAAAATCTTTCTCTTACCCCCTATGCTATTAGGCTAGACTATCTTAGATTATTTTCCACTTTAACCACAATCAAGTTCCCTTGCTGTCATTACCAACTTAAGTTAGGTAGTTAAACTTTGCTCACAAATTCAAAGTTTTTTTTTTGTTTAATCAATTTATACACCTTTCCTTTTCTTTTTTTTTCCTTTTGTTTTAATGGATGCCAAAATTAACCTTCCTTTTATTTCTTATTTTAAAATTTAAATTCCAATTTTCCTAAAATAATTAAAAATCTAGAATTTAATTTGATCTACCTAAACTTTATTATCTTACCTTACTCATATTTGGACTATTACATTATTGTAACATAACAAAATCTAAAAGATTTAATATCCAAAATATTTACATACATAAAGATACTCCCTAAGAAGCTCATCCCAAGGCCACTCAGAAACAAGCAAGAAGTAGAGAAGTAAAAATTGGAGGAAGGTAAAAAAAATTGTATCAAGCTTTATAATCTACTCACAGTGCTAGTTGAAAGGCTATAGGTTGTCCCATTACCAAACTACCATGACATTCCTCAAGTAGAAAAGTCTAGAAACTTTCCTAGACACATTTACAATAATACATATCAATTTAAAGAACAAGGTAAAAATCTTTCTCTTACCCCCTATGCTATTAGGCTAGACTATCTTAGATTATTTTCTACTTTAACTACAATCAAGTTCACTCCACTACCTAGCTTTACTTTCCTGTTGTCATTAACAACTTAAGTTAGGTAGTCAAACTTTGCTCACAAATTCATAGTTTTTTTTTTGTTTAATCAACTTATACATCTTTCCTTTTCCTTTTTTTTTTCCTTTTGTTTTAATGGATGCCAAAATTAACCTTCCTTCTATGTCTTATTTTAAAATTTAAATTCCAAGCTTCCTAAAATATTTAAAAATCCATAATTTAATTTAATCTACCTAAATTTTATTATCTTACCTAGCTCATGTTTGGACTATTACAATCACCTTCCCACTTGCAAATGTACGCACATTCACTTTGAAACTCAAGGTGTCAAATTACATAATATGACATATTACAATCCATAATTTGTTTCTATATCATAATCTAGCACTTTTAAACATGTTTGCATTATTATACATCAAAATACACAAGCCTATCTTTATACATTCAAAAATATGCCTTAAAAAAAATTCTATTGTTAAAGTAGTTCTTCTTAGGCCTTTTGAGCACCATTCTTGCTTCTTTGAGAGCCACCTAGCCATGGTTAGTGGAATTAGGGGAAAACTGAGATTTGAAGAATTCCAATAACTAATCTAACATTCAAACATACATATATGGTTCACTCAAGTTCCAAGATGCAAGCATGCATGTCATATGTAATACCTTAACTTCCTAACTTTCAAATTCTATCACAAAGGTTCATTTGAATACATTTGCATGAAAATCACACTTTTGGCAGTGGTTTTAACCATCATTAGAAGCCAAATTAATTCAATTTAAGGCAAATGAAGCATTTGAACTTACCTAAATTATCCACCATCCATAACATACTCATTTCTATTAGAAATATCATAATTCATGACTTAACTCTTGGCTTTTGAATCGCACATCACAAATTCCACAAGTTGCTCTTGGGTTGCAACATCCATTTTTTGATATGCACTTTAAAAAATCATAATTAATTCTAGAAAAATCTAAATCATGCATATGATAGCTTTTTAGAAAGCTCTAGATGTCAACTAATGAGTAAAAATAATTTTAGATCAATATAATAGTATTTTATCCATGAAAATCAATAGAATAATACACTGGGTCGTGCTCTCAAACTATTGTAGATTTTTTGGTTCCATATTCTGATATGAAATTCAAAAATTCATAACTAATTCTAGAAAAATCAAAATTATGCAAATTATACTATTCTAGAAACCTCATGACATTCCTTAACTACCATAAAAATTTTAAATCAAAACAACTAGGTTTGCCTTATGAAAACTATATGAAACAATAACACTAGTCTAAGTGGCATCCTGCAACTGACATCAAATTTCAAAAATTCATATCTCCCTCAATTCAGATTCAAATGAGGTGCTCTCAGTGTTTATGGAAAGCTTATTATATCTAGTTTATGGCTATACAATTTCATGATAGTGGTGTTCATTTGACATACAAGTGACATAGGAATGCAAAGTGACCATATAAATACTAACCTTGACAATTCTGTATAATTTGGCCAAATTTGAAAATTCATAATTAATTCTCTAAAACTCCAAATTAGATTCTCTTTTGTTTTGTGAAAAGCTCTAGATGAGGTCTATGTGTATGCCAAATTTTATGCCAAGACTAGTCCATTTGGTTAGATTTTGGTTTAGGGTAGTTTATAGTCAAATTTTTGCTTCTAAATGGCCCTAAAGGGTACCAAATTACCTTCTTCATAACCTATGGACATTTGAGCACATCCCATAGTGCCAATGCAACATTTATAAGCATTCCGATTAGTCTAAATCATCATGGCACTCAATTTTCCTCTCCCACATGGAATTATACACTTATGTAGCTAAGCTTAAAAGTGGCAAAAGTACACATTCTCATTCATTTGAGCTTAAATCCGATACATACAACATTCATACATATATTCACATATGATCCATCATTCACATCTCATGTTCATTATATAATTATATACTTTGACATCAAATTATGCATAAACCTATTCAAATGTCAAAGTACCACCTCTTAAGCTCCTTGGCTCTCTTTCTTTGTTCCATATGGCTCACCTAGACATGGTTAGTGATAAAATAGGGAGGGGTGAGATTCAAGGAATCTCAATAGCTATTTATCTTTCAAGCACACATATATGACACATTTTCATGTAAATGAATGCAAGTGTGCTCTAGATGTTCATAGTAAATATGCATAAACATAATTTCATGCCATTTAAATTCATTTCATTCAAGAATAGCCTCTAGGGACTTTTCGTCTAGCCTCACCCAATTTCTAGGAACTTTTGGATTTGCCTTATCTACTTTTAAAGATTTTTGACTTAGCCTTACTCACTCTTAAGACTTTTGGCCTTATCTCACCCACTCTTAGGGACTTTTGGCTCTTCCTCATCCAACTAAGGGACTTTTGGCATAACCTTACCTAATTCAAGTTATCTTGCATTTAAAACACATTTAATGCACATAATGGTACCATACCATGTAAACAAAAGCTATATATAACACTATAATTTCTAGCTTGCCTCTTATCATTTCTAAGTCTTACATCATGAATTACATAAAGGGAATGGAAAAATGGTATTAAAATAATGCATTATTTAGAGTTACATTGCGTATAAAAATTTCATTCAGTGTCACGTGGACCATGTGAGCTCATAAATCACATTCTTATATTTAATTACATAAATACAACTCATTTACATCACCAAAAATACCCTACAACTTGTGGAAATTAGAGGAGAGCATAAAACTCATACTTATATTTTCAACCAGAATTTTGCCATTTCTGTCACAAACTTTGGAAAATCATAACTAATTCTAAAAAAATCAAAATCATTCATTCTTAGGCATTCTAGAAAGCTACACATGTCTACTTTATGTTAAAAATATGTCCAAACCATGAAACACAATATAGAAGACGTTTGACATTCGAAATAGTTCAGAGGTTTGGCTGTCCATTGGTATAGATCACAAAATTTTGTAGCGAATTTCAAAAATGTCCAATTAATTCCATAAAAATATAATCCATGCAAATGATACCAATTTGGAAATTTGTGGATATTAGCTAGAGGAAAAAAATAATTCTAGACCAGTTCAAGCATGCTTAAACCTCAAAATCTAATCAAATAGTACCTAAGGTCAGTTGGAGCGCCTGATACTGAATAGAATCTTTAAAAATTTATATATCTCTCTCTAGACTTAAAATGAAGTTCTTCTAGTTGGCACAAGCCACTAGGAATGTCTAGTTTCTTTATATAAAATTTCATAACAATTAGACATCATTGGGCCCTATGTGACAGATTTCATTTTTGGACCTGAGTAAACAGTGACATGACCAAAACTAAATTTTTGCCAACTTTGAAAATTCATCAAATATTCTGTAAACCTCTAAAAATTGTGTTCTTTATCTTATCAAAAATCTCTCAACAAACTCTAATTTCATACCAAATCTTAAATCAAGAAGAGGTCATTTGGACAAAAAGTGATATAGGGTTCCAATATGGTCAATTTTGGCTCCATATAGGATGCCAAAATGTCTAAATAGCTTTTCTAGGGGTTTAGCACCTCTTGGGCAACTATAAGAGCATAATTAGGACTTGTGTAAGCTACCCAAAGGGTCCCAAATCTCATGCATCTAATTTTGACTATTCCACTTCCATTTATACACATACTTCCATAATGAAAACTTGCTAATACATAACCAAAATGTGCATATCCATACATACAACTTTAACTCTCATTCATACATGATACATTAGTATAATTACATATGTTTATGAGGTCATTAGTCATACACAACATTAGATTACAATATTTACTACTTGTATGGCCTTAAAGAAGCAAAAATCATGCTCTTGAATGTCATACTCTCATCTTCAAGGTGGTTGGCTTCCATTACCTTGCCCACTTGGTCCACCTAGCATGTTAGATCATTGGAGAGAAGTGGATGAGATTCAAAGAATCCCAATATCTTATCTCCCATTCAATCATATACATAAAAGATGTAAAATAAGTCTTACAAATGCATGCATGGCATATGGACATGTGCAATCATTCAAGAAGCAATTTCAACACTTGAGCAAGTCATACATAGCATACAAAGGCTTGCCAAACAAGTGGATTAGCCTCACCCATTTACTTGTGGATTTTGGACTTGCCTCACCCATTCTTTAAAAGGTTCTTGGACTCAACCTTGTTTTTGGGAGTTAACCTCACTTTTGGGAGACTCTTTACTTTGTCTCAACTAATCTTAAGAGTTATTGGTTTATCCTCATCATGGCTAAGGGTTCTTGGCCTCACCACACTCAAGCAAACCAAAGCAAGCATCATAAACATCATTTGGAAAACATAATGTATCATTATGGTACCGTGGAGTAAGAGTTCATGCTAGAACATTTTTTATGGCTTGAAATACACATAGACACATTTAAAGGCAAGTAAAGAAAACAATCATATATGAGAAAATGTGGAGAGAGCTACCTTAGAAGTAAACACACTTTTTCTCTTGAATCAATGCTCTCTTTCTCGGCCTCACATAAACAATGGTGTGAGAATGATTTCTCTTGGCCTAAACACAATATATGAAATCTAATTAGGTTCATGAAATTATTTCTATGGCCACACAACTTGCTTAAACTCTAACTTGACCTATAAACCCTTTTATGGTTCCAAAATGCACCTAATGAAACAACACCTATCAAATAAATTCTAGGCTCCATTCTTTCCTTTTAAATATGATTCTTGACTCCTTTTAAGCCTCTTGGAGTCATTACACAATCAAAACCAAGAGCCTAACTATATGTTGCTTCTTTAGGTCATATTATGGAACATAAAGCACCAAATCATTCTCTAGGATTCTTAAATTTTTTCTAAGGCTTCCCCTCATATTCATTCATCATATATGACATAAAAATGGGTTTAGAAAAATTTAAAACTCCCCCTAGGTATATAAACCCCTCTTGGCCAAACATATGGAGGAAATTGGACTTTATGGACTTTGCTTTGTTTTCTTGATGGAAGAAGCACATGGGGAGACTTCTAGGGATCTTAGGAACTCATTTAAACACTTGTTTAGGCATAGGAATTAAGATATCAAATCAGATTTTGTAAAGAACACTTGAAACCCTAGAAATTGCATCTTGAAAATCCATGGTATTTTGTTAATTCTCTTTGCATATTCTTAATATCCACACCCTTTTTCCTAAGAATCACCCTTGATTCTGCCTAGAAACCAAGTCCTCTTAAGGTTTCTTGAGTGGGGCAAAATGGTGGAGGAAGAGAAGCAAGGGATAGCAACCATGGAAGAAGAAATTACCTTGTTTTCTTTCTTTTTCTCACTTGAATCTTGTCTTCTCTAGGCTCCTCTCTTCAAATCTGAATTTTTCCCTTAATTTCTCCCTTAAAACAGATTTATAAATTTCATTATAATCAAAGGAAATAAAGGAGAATGAAGGAGAAAGGGTGTGGATGGAATAAAGCATGAAAAACTACCAAAACTACCAAAATTCTTTACCTTCAAGTCTTGATTTCTCTTCTCCTTCTTCTTCCCTTGGTGTGCCACTCTCTTAGGGTTTCTTCTCTAGTTTGGGGCAAAAAAATATGAGACTCAAATGATGGGAGAGTGGGGTGCCTCCTATTTATAGGTGGAGGAGAATGGCTTTTTCAAAAATTCCTATTTTGCTCTTCATTCTTGGCATTTTCGTTTCTACTTCATTTTAGCTCTTTTTTTTAGAATCGTCTTTTCTATTATAAAATTTAGGTTCCCAATTTAGTAAAATACCTTTAGAATCACTCGAATTAGAGCTAAAATCTTCCTAAATGAATTTGTCAAAGTTCAAGTTCACCGACATTAGAAACATCCACCAAGGGGATTTAACTGTCTCGGGGATTCCCATGGTTTTCAAGGCCTCTGAGAACCTTGGAGAACTCAAAACTTTCATTTAAAAGCCCTCTTGTATGAATTCTAAAAATTACTCAAAATTACAAAAATGCCATTACATTTCTTAAATTTTCTGTCAAAATTTATTTCTTCATTCTAGCTCAGTTTTTCTTTCCATTTGTGCCTAGAATTCTCATTTTTAGGAGTCTAGAATGTTACTTAAATTTTTTTAAACCTTAACTAATTCATTTCGAGGGATTTGCTTTAAAAAGGCGCTCGTTTTTGTCGTTTAATGAAAACAGGACATTATACTATAAGCATATCTCATGGTTTAAATATACACACAAACATCCAAAGACACTAAATTACCTAATAAATGCATACAAGAAAGGATAGAAAGCTACCTCAAGGCTAAGAGCACACTTTTTCTCCTTGAAACTGCTCTCCTCTTCTTGGCCTCACACACTTAATGGTGGAGAGCTTGATTTGCTTGGCCTAGGTATATCTAACAAGACACAAAAACATTATTGGAACCAACTCTAATATCTCATAAGCTCTACACACATATATGCTAGCTTATGGTTCAATTATGGCTCCATATAAGGCATAATGAAGCAACTATCATAATCTTTGTTATTGGCTCCAATTTCTCATTCATTCTAAGTTATATGACTCTGTTTAAACTCATTAGAGTCATCATAAGTTCAATTCAAGAAGCCAAATACTACATTGCTTCTTTACGTCTATAAAGGGATCTTAACTTTTGTCTTATAAATTATGGCTTCTAAATTTAAACCAATGGTTCCTTTAGTGTCTATAATTCATATCTAGACTACTCTTAACTTTGGAATCAAGAAAAACTCTCCCTAGGTGCTCTCTTTCTCTCACTAGGCTAAGATTATGCTTGCTATGAGAGTTGTAACACCATATATTTTAGCTCATTTCATGATATTCCCATACTTTACATTCATAGATTCCATGAAAGAGCAAGAAAAATGAATTAAAATATTGCATTTCTTTGGGCTGCGT
Source organism: Erythrophleum ivorense (assembly GCA_026724425.1). NCBI lineage: Eukaryota > Viridiplantae > Streptophyta > Magnoliopsida > Fabales > Fabaceae > Erythrophleum > Erythrophleum ivorense. Next base: position 811,744 of record JAIUCV010000347.1, read on the forward strand.
CGTGTATGAAAATTTCATTCAGTGTCACGTGGACCATGTAAGCTCATACAACACATTCTCATATTTAATTACATGAATATAACTCATTTGCATCATCAAAAGTGGCCTACATCTCAAGGAACTCGAAGAGAGGCATGAAATATACATATATGATTTCGGCCATATTTGTCCTCATTTCTATCATAACTTTGGAAAATCATAACTACTTCTAGAAAAATCAAAATCACACATTCTTGGCCATTCTGAAAATCTACACATGCCTAATTCATGCTAAAAATATTTCCAAACCATAACATCAAACACAGAGGACGTTTGACATTCAAAATGGTTCAGAGGTCAGGCTATCCATTGGTGCTATCATAGAATTCTATAGCAAACTAAAAAAATGTCCCATTAATTCCATAAAAATCCTATCAATGTAAACAATACCAATATAAAAAGATATGGATGTTAATTAGAGGGAAAAAATAACTCTATCCAGTTTAGACACGCCCAGACCTCGAAATCTAATCAAATAGTAACTGAGGTTGGATGAAGCTCCTGATACTGGACAGATTCTTTAAAAATTTATATCTCTCTCTCTAGAAATCCAAATGGGGTCCTTCTGTTGGCTCAAGTCACTAGGAATATCTAGTTTCTTTGTATAAAATTTTATGGCAATTAGGCATCATTTGAGCCCTATGTGACAGATTTCATTTTTGGACCTGAGAGAACAGTGACATGATCAAAACCAGAAAATTTTTCAACTTTGAAAATTCATCAAATATTCTCTAGACCTCTAAAAATTCTATTCTTTAGCTTCCTAAAAAGCTCTCAACAAGATCTAATTACATACTAAATCTCAAATCAAGAAGAGCTCATTTGAATAAAAATTGACATAGGGTTTTAAATTGGTCAATTTTGGCTCCATATAAGATACCAAAATGTCTAAATGGCTTTCCTTGAGGTTTGGCACCTTTTGGGCAAGTTTAAAAGCATAATTATTACTTATATGAGCTGATCAAATGGTCCCAACCCTCATGCATATCATTTTGGCTATCTTATTCATACATATGCATAATTCCATAATGTCATTCATGAAACTAGCTTGCCATCATATACTCAAATCACATTCTAATGGCTACATAACATGTTCTCTCATTTCTACATGACATATTATCATAATTACATGTGTTCATTACATCATAATACATATACATCCATTAGTTACATTTTTTGCCATTTGTATGGCCTTAAAACAGCAAAACTCAAGCATTTTCATGTCATCCTCTCATCTTCAAAGAGATTGGCTTCCATTACCTTGCCCTCTTGTTCCACCTAGCATATTAGGACATTGGATTCAAAGAGATTGGCTTCCATCTATTATGTATGATTGAATGGGAGATGAGCTATTGAGATTCAAAGAATCTCAATAGCTCATCTCCCATTCAATCATACATAATAGATGCAAAACAAGTCTTACAAATGCATGCATGACATGTAGACATGTGCAATCAATCAAGGAGCATTCTTAGCATTTGAAAAAGTCACACATAGCATACAAAGGCTTGCCAAGCAAGTGGATTGGCCTCACCTAATTTCTTGTGGATGTTGGACTTGCCTCACCCATTCTTTAAGAGATTTTTGTACTCAACCATGCTCTTGGGAGTCCATCTCAGTTTTGGGAGACAATTTACTTCGTCTCAACCAATCTTAAGGGTTCTTGGCTCATCTTCACCATGGCTAAGGGTCACCACACTCATGCAAACCCAAGCACACATCATAACATCATTTAGAAACATAATATGTCATCATGAAATCATGGCATATAAAATCATGCTGGCCTACTTTTCATGACTTGAAAATATACATACACACATTTTAAGACAAGCTAAGAACACATTCATGCATGAGAGAAGGTGGAGAGAGCTACCTTGGAAGCAATTACACACTTTTTCTCTTGAATTTCCCTTCCTTGCTTCGGCCACACTCACACAAAAGTGTGGAGAAAATTTCTCTTGGCCTAGACACAATTTATGGAAGCCAATTAGGTTTATGGATTCAATTCTAAGGCCATACAATTTGCTTAGATACTAGTTTGGTCTATAACCTCATTATGGTTCCATAATTGCACCTAATGAAGCAACACCCCTCAAATAAATTCTAGGCTCCATTCTTTCCTTTCAAATATGATTCTTGACTCCTTTTAAGCCTCTTGGAGTCATCACACAATTAAAACCAAGAGCCTAACTACATATTGCTTCTTTAGGTCATAATATGGAACATAAAGCACCAACTCACTTTTTATGAGTTCTAAATTTTTTCCAAGACCTCTTTTCATTTTCATTCATCATACATGACTCAAAAATGGGTTTGAAAAAATTTAAAACTCTCCCTAGGTGTCTCATCCCCTGTCGCCCGAGCCTATGTCTCCCTTTGGCCTCCATGGAGTTTGCTTTGCTTTCTACATGAAAAATGCTAATGGGGAGACTGCTAGGGATTTTAAGAACTCATTTAAACATTCATTTAGGCCTAGGAATAATTATATCAAATTATATTTTCAAGGGAACCCATGAAACCCTAGGTTTGTTACCTTGAAAATCCATAGTCTTTTCTTGAATTTCTTTACATATTCTTACTCTTCTCCTTTAAATTCATAGAATTCACCCTTGGATCCCCTCAAAATTCCAGCCCTCTAGCATCTACATACATAGGGGAAAATATGAAAAAGAAGAGGGGAGGAGTAATTACCATGAGATGCAAGATTTACCTTATTTTCTTGCTTTTTCTCACTTGAATCTTGCTTTCTTCAAGCTCCTCTCTTCAAATCCGAAATTTCCCCTAAGTTTCTCCCTTGAATTAGATTTGTAAACTTCATTTTAATTAAAGGAAACAAAGGAGAATGAAGGAGATAAGTTGGATGGAAGAAAACATGGAAAACTATCAAAATTCCATACCTTTTTGTTTGAATTTCTCCTCTTTTTCCTCTTCCTCTTGGGCGCCACTCTCCCTATGGTTTTTCTCTGGTATTCCTGGTCCTGACATGAGATCGGAGCACATTCATTTCCATCTCTCTTCTTTAAGAACATTCCATTTTTGGAGATCCTCTTCAGAGAGACATATCTCAGGAGATCTTAGAAGACTCCAATACTCCTGAACATACTCTAGAGTGAGAGGAGGACAAATTCCATCTAATGCCTTACTTTCCTCAGAAGCTAGCCAACCAATATAATCTGGACAATAATAATTATGAAAGTGTAAAAACTTATCCCTTAAACATTTGGAGATAGGTTCAATGCCTTGTCATCTTAATGAAAAATATTCAAGTCGAGTATTCCAATTAGAATCACCAGAATCCTTTTCCAGGTATGCTTGCACTAACAGTCACTCTTTCTCTTCTGGGCTTTTATACGCTGGCCTTTTAGGACCAAGCATTCTGTTGATCTTCTTAGAAACTCTTTTTAACGAAGAACTCATAGACAAGGTAATTATTGTTATCCAAATAATATGGTAGTCATAACACTTTCTGATACACAGGATCCTCAAAAGAGACAAGTGTAGAGCATACTAGTGTATAGACAAAATAATCATAAGAGATCTACTAATAAAAGATTTCAGAAGATAAAGAAACTTAGAACGAAGACATAAAAGAACTGGAGTTTATTTCAAACTATGTTTATAAGGGGAAGAGAGGCTTAGAGGAGTTCTGCCTTCTTCAGACTTAGTGGTCCTTCTTATAGCGAAGGAGAGGAAATACAAGACAAACGACTTTTACAAAGGAAAGACACACTGGCCGATAGTCTTTTTGGAAAGCGGCTTTTACAAAGTTGTTCACATGCAAAATAGTAAACACTCATAATTATACAATAAAGCATGACTTGGAGAGATAAGCTTCAGGATAAGGCTTATCCTTTCTTGATTGGCTCATGAAATGGAGACAAGTTGGGGTCATCCTCAATGTAGGTAGAGTCATTAGGATCGTCAGGGTCTTTTGGAGACTTTTTGAAATAGAAGGTGAACCATTCTTCAAATTCTTTTAAAGTAATAGGTTCATAGGGATCCTGAAAGTCTTGCATTATTGTGTCAGAAAGTGGCTGAGTTGTTGAAGATGATGAGGCTCCTAGGTCATGTAAGCTGGTTCCTGTGAGGAATTTGGTCATCTATTCTAGAGTCCATTATTTTGTGTTAGGCAGATCTAGTTCTGGAAGCCGAGGTTCTCCAAGGATAAATTCTCCAAGGTATGGTTCTAATGAAGTACAAAATATGAATGGATTAGGCTTATAATTATTAATTTCACATAAAAATAATTTTAAAGCCTTTAGGGCACCAGATGATTGTGTTGGCTAGTCTAAAAATGTATTCCATTCATATGCATAGTTTTGAGTGAGGAGCATGTTTTGTCTATTGAGCCAGTAAGGACAGTGGAGAAATGCTGGACACCTATTTGTCAACAGTAGGTATTTTGCAAAGGTTATGGCGGTGAACGAGACGGTTAAGTTCAGAGCGCCACCAGAGTAATGGAGAGAACTATTCTAGTAGGGTCCAAAGATTGGAGTCCCTATTTTCAGAGGTAGTGGGGTGTTGGAAAATCATGAGCGGTGGAAAGGCTATAGCACCAGAGTAAATGGTAGTGAGTGCCCAAAGATACCAGAGGGCATCCTCAGTTACATGGTTGGTGATTTGAAACACGAGTAGAAAGGGGGTTTGGACAAGGTTGAAGGCTAGAAGAATAACATTGTAATGAGAGTCTTTAAGGTAATAGTGAAGGTAATAAAATAGAGATTTATGGGCAAGGTTTTGAACTTCTGCAGGAGTTGTTGGTCGTGGTTCCTCAGGAGGGAAATGCTTTTTCAGTTGTGGTTGAGGATAGTGAATGGTACATCCAGGGATTGAATGAGCCATATGGATGAGAGGAACAGGTTTACCTAGAGTGATGAGACTAAGGGTTTTTAGTGGTCTGGAAAGAAAGTCGGCTAAGATATTATGGCATCCTTTGATATGTTCAACTATGAATTTATAGCGGGAAAACCAGTCTTTCTAACTCATCAGTTGGTTATCTGGAAGAACTTTTTTGTTAGACTCTAAAATCTTAGGGAAATAGGAGTTGTCCATCTGAACAGTGAAATCATGTGAGTATAGGTGGAAACTGAACTTTTCTATCCCTCTTTTGACAGCAAGAATCTCTTTATAGATTGCATGATAATGTTTTTCAGAGTCTTTGAATTGTCCGCTAGCATGGCCATAGTAATACTTCTTTTTGTCAATCTCTTCAAGTAGGACAGTGCCCCAAAAATCTTCACTAGCATCTGTCTAGAGGATCCTTTTACCTTTATCAGGAATCTTTAAAGGTAAAGGCACTTGAGAGACTCTTTTGAGGTGTCACACTGTTGCAGTCTGAGTAGGTCCCCAAGGAGGGGGTTTCTTTTTGAGGAGTTTGGACAGCTGGCTTGTATGATTAGACACTTTTGGAATAAAGTCTCTGATAAAATTGATTATATTGAGAAATTGTTGAATTTCTTTTATGGAGAGATCTTTATCCGAAAAGGTGAGTAACTCTTGAGCTATGTGTAGACCTAGTTGGTAATATCCATATGAGATATGCATCTCGAGAAATTTTACTTGAGCTTGGCCCAATTGACTCTTTTTGGAGGAAAGTATTATCCTATGTTTTTATACAAGGCCCAAAAACTGTTGGAGAAGCTGTTTGTGATCTGCTTCATTTTTAGAAAAGTGCAAGATGTCATCAATGTAAACTAGGACACTATGGAGAATGGGCTCAAAGATTTTTGTCATAGCCTTTTGGAATAGAGATGGAGCAACCTTTAATCCAAATGGCATAACAGTCCATTGGTATTGAGCATTAGGTATACAGAAGGCTATCTTGTACCTCTCAACTGGATCAATTCCAAGTTCCCAGAAGCCTGCCTTAAGATCAAACTTAGATAAAATTTTAGCTTCTTTAAGCAGACTGAGTTGAGAACTAATCTTTGGTAATGGAAACTTATCATCTTATAAAAACATATTGAGAGGCTTGTAGTCAATGACTAATCTCTTTTTGCCATGTCTTTGTTCTATGCATTTATCCACATAGAATGATTAGCACGCCCAATCAGATTTTGGCTGCACATTCTTCCCTAGCAAGTTGTAGGTCATCAGAATTCATGTCAGGATAAGTTGCTTTTGTAGGATTGATATCCTTATTTCTTTTGAAAGGAAGTTGGATGAAGAAATCTTGATTCTTCTAGAGAGGTGAAGGGTGAGAGAATTGATCATAGGACTCTGGATAGTAAGGCATAAATTGATCACGAATGTCTTCATAACCAGCAGGAACATTAGAAAGCTCAAACGCTTTTGAAATTGTAGTGTAAGGCTTGAATTGCTGTTTAAATTAAATCCCTTAAGGAAAGATTTGAAGCTTTTTTGCTTGACAGTAGATGTCCATTCCAATCAGGATATCCTTGTCTGGGAGACTACTTCCAAGTACTTTGGTCCAGACTATACAATTAGGAAAGATCCTAATACCAATTCTTTTCTTGGTAATAAGATCAACCTTAAAGATTTTTCCATCAGTTGCACTAAAGTATTTAGAGTGAGTCGTCTATGCCTGTGGTGGAAGAACTATAGGATTCATGAAACTTTTTGAAGCACCAGTATCCATATAGGCTATAATAGGGATTGGCTTATGATACTTGCTCTAAAAAATCTGCATTTGAACATAAGGCATTGGAGGCTCTTTCTGCTCAGTGAGATTACAAGGTTGAACAGAATAACTGGGGTGAATGTAATGGTCAGAATAATTTGAGTGATCAGAATCAGAGAAATCCGAATCTGACAAGTGAAATCCAAGAAAAGTAAAAATAGTGTTGGCATCAGCATCGTCTTATTCTGAGAAATATTCTTCAATGTTATCATCAGCAGATAAAGGAATGCTGACCTGAACTTGTTGAAGGAGCTTAACATCCTTCTTTGTTTAGTTAGGACAGTTTTTTGCAAAATGTCCCTTTTTTCCATAGATGTAACAATGGTCTCATTTTCCATGTTATGTGAGCCATCGTCTAAAAAATTGAATTGGTCTCTTAGGTTTCCTTTTCTTGTAATACTTGTGAGACTTGAAAGGCTTGGAATAACTATGCTTGTAATGAGATTTATTCTTTGTTGGGTAAGAGCATTTTGACTTGTCTTTGCATTTAATATGGAAATAAGGCTTTTTACAAACCTTTTGCAGAGCAAGCTTTCCATCCATCATGGAATCAAACATTTTATGCTGCTTACATAATTTCTCAAGGGTAGCCAAAGTCAATTGGTAAATTTCCCCAAGAGAGATGTCAATCATGTCTCTTCTGAGGGATTGGATGGCTCTTGAAAGTTTTGGTTATAACTCTTATGGCAAAGAGGCAATGAATGTATGCCTACGATTGACATCATTAAAACCATTGAGAAGGTAGTATCTTTCTACCATTATTTTGTAATGGAAGTCAAGATCCTTTTTCTTTAAGGAGCACATTTCATCTAGAAATATTCTTGTTGTTTCTGCTTATCTACAAGATGGAAATCACCAAGGAATTCTTTGTGAATAAGACTAAGGAGGTCATTAGCACTACCTGCTGTGGTGTAAAAATGTTGTCTATACTCCCCTAGGCTTTGGAACCATTCTCGGAGAGTACCAGTGAGTCTACTAGTGAACTCAGTGAGAGTCACCTAAAGATTAGCATTTGGCTAAGTCATTTGAAGATCAATCCATGCTGAAAACTCATGTAACTTGTCTCTCCACTTATTAGGAGGAATATCATCAAAGGTAAACCATGGTCCAGTGGTTGGACGAGTTGGAGCTTGTGGAAGATTTGGGAAAGTTGTATGATATGATTGTTCAACATAGCCATTATGTTCATCATGTTTGACATTTGACTCATCATATTCTTCAACACAAGTTGGATTCACCATACAGAAAGTTACATATTGAACAGGTTCATCTTTGTCAGACCAATAATACATGATTGGTCTTAATCAGAATCAGAAGGGTTAGAGTTGATGGTAGACAATAAAGAGATTGTCCTAGAAGGTTTAGTTGGTTCTGTTTGAGGTTGTTTGTTTTTCTGAGTTCGATCAGGATAAGAAGGAGGCGTAGTATGCCTTGGTGAGGATGGTGAAGTATGAATCTATAAAAGTTTTACAGGGGGTTGCTCTGGAGGTTTTGTCTAGGAGGGTTTTGACTAGTCAGAGCTCTTGTTCCTTCTGTGTAAAAGCTGGTCCTATATAACCATGAGTGATAAATCGTTTAAGTTCTGCATCTAAAGAGGTAACCTACATTTGAAGGCAATCATACAATTCTTGGATGTGGGAAGATAATCCATCAAGTTTAGAATTAGTATGAGTTGTTTGACTGGAGAGATTCTCAAGATAAGAGTTAATCCTTTGAAGAACTTTGTTTTGAGCCATAGCATTATGAGTATGCCAATTGAGAACTTCTTCAGCTTGTGGGATAGGTCTCATGACGCCATTAGGTGAAACTTCTATAGGAACAGAATATGGTTTGTAGGTAACATTTATCTCAGGATTAGTTCTTCTTTTCATAGCAGGAAATTTAGAGTCATAAGTTTTTTATGCAAAGGAAAACATCATATATATAATAGATTGAAAGTGTGCTTATACAGGAATAATTGGGTCTGGTTCTGGAGGTGGAGAAGGAAGGAGGTTATCATGACCTAATTCCTTAAAGAGGTCATAGAAACTGTCTGGCTTGGGCTGAGGAGTCTTGATACCAACCCATACGGGCTTTGGTAGGTGGTCATCATCATCTAAACTGTTATTCGGCTTGTGGTAAGAGCATTGACCAGATTTCCAAGATAGTTTGGGCAATTGCTTTTTCCAAGGAGAAGCACAAGAATCACGAGATCTCTAAGCATTGTCTTTTGGTCCTTCCCAATTTTCAAGATCATCACATCCATAATCAGGGTCGCACATAGATGGATCACAATCCCAAAGGAAGTGTTCATTGATTTTTCCAACATAAGCATAAGACCCATCAGTATGAAACCAGTGAATAGGAATTATACCTTTCTTTTATTCTTGGGTGACCATAGAAGTTATCATCATGGAATGATTCATCAGCCGTAGGGCTGAAGTGGTAGTTTCTTTAGATCCAGGTCTCTTGAAGGTTGACTTGACAGTTCTATCAGAGAGTTTTTCTAGAACTGGAGGAGCAGATGTATGGAAAGTCTTTTATCCACCATGAAACTCTTTCTCATAATTGGTAACCCATTCAAGAGGCATTAGTTGAAGTAGATCTTCTCAAGGAATCTACTTAGGGATCTGAATAATGGTTGTGTTATCAGGTCTGTCAGAAAACCATATAAAGAACATCATCAGTGGTGTTTTGAAAGTGGAGATCAACTGACTAATTTTGTAGACGGTAGATCATCTGGTGATGGAGAGTGGCTGGAACAGCATCAGAAGCACCAATGATCTGGACTTGTACTTTTAACTTGGTTGGAAGAGTGGGATCTGATTACTTTATGTTGAAGTTAGGAATTATGGTCAAGAACACGTTTCCACCATTCAAAGTGACAAGGGCAGCTCCAATCAAAGCATTTTGAAAAGAGGTGTAAGATGTATCAAGAAGGGAGACATAGGCAGTAGCCACAATCCCTTTTTTGCCATGTAAGGTAAAGACTAATCTGATGGCTCTAAGATAGAGGTGAGAATAGCTTTGATGGATCCAGTGAGAAATGAAATTTGAGGGGATTTCAGAGTAACATATTGTTCAGCTTGGGTTGACTGAAGCCCACACTGATCTAGTTTGGTACCTTAGACTATTTCTTTTACTAAAGGATTTCGAAGAGAAAGGAGTCTATGGATGGAATGAGTAAAGGATCTATTTTAGTGATAGAGTTGGTAAGGATTAAGAAGAGGGGTGATAGATTCTTTTAGTCTAGATTCTTCTGGAATATGAGTAATTTTTACAAGGTTATCTATCCTGTTAAAAGCATAAGATATACAAGAAGAGGGAATAGATCTAGGCATGGAAAGGGAGGAAGAAAGACGAATGGGTTGTTCTATATTATTTGTAGTAGAAATAGTAGACATGGTATGGTTTGTATCTTCTTACTCTCTTTTACTAACAGATCTAATCCGATTATCTTACGAATGTGATGGCTCTGATACCATTCCTGGTCCCGACATGAGATCAGAGCACATTCGTTTTCATCTCTCTTCTTTGAAAACATTCCATTTCTAGAGATCCTCTTCAGAGAGACATATCTCAGGAGATCTTAAAAGACTCTAATAGCTAAATGGAGGAGGAGATCAGGTGCCACTTATATATAAGAAGGAGGAGGAAATATTTTTCAAAAATTTCCATTTTGCCCTTCGTTCTTAGTATTTTCATTTCTCTTTCATTTTAGCTCCTTTTTTAGAACCATCTTGTCCATTATGAAATTTAAGTTCCCAATTTAGTAAAATGCCTTTGGAATCATTCAAATAGGAGCTAAAACCTTCTCGAACGAATTCGTTAAAGTTCAGGTGCACTAACTTTGGAAAACATCTATTGGAGGGGCTTTAGCTATCCTGGGCCTTCCAATGGTTTTCAGGGCCTCTAAAAACCCTGAGGGACTCAAAAATTTCATTTAAAAATTCCTCCAATGTGAATTCCAAAAATTGCTTAAAATTATGAAAATACCATTACATTTCGCAAGCTTTTTGTAAGAAATTGTTTCTTCATTCTAGCTCCATTTTTCTTTCCATCTAAGCTTGGGATTCTCATTTTTAGGAGTCTAGAATGCTTCCCAAATTTTTTGAGACCTTAACTAAGTCATCTAGAGGGATTTCTTTTTGTATCCGGTGAGTTTCATTTGTTTGCAAAGAAACCGTATATTACACTTCTTATGTTTTCTCTCATTTTCAGAAAATCGGATATTATATTTCTCCCCTCCTTAAATAAATTTTATCCTCAAAATTTGGGGTATACTTTCTTTTTGTTATTTTCTTTTCTTGCTAACTATTCTTTTCTTTTCCTTCTTCCTGGCTCTATACACTTTCTTAGCGATTTCATTCTTTCAAATTTTCTTTTAGCCAAGGGATTTTTTATTGCTAGTTCTTAATAAGGGGTCTATTGCTATAAAATACTAGCTAGTTCTTTCTCATAAGGGAAAGAAATTTCTGACTCTGGAGGCCTATCTTGGGAGAGCTTACTAATCATATCAGATTAATATTAACCCGTTCGTAGGATTAACGTTTCTTTCAGTGGACTCATTTACACATCTCGAGAGGTAACTTATTTTGTATCAAATCTCCCATATCCTCTCTCAATGGCTTTTCATAACGCTTCATCATCTTTTTATGATCATTACAGCCATTGGAGGTTTTCTGTTTATTTGCTTACTTATTTAAAATATATTGTCCACTATCTATCTCTGCGTTCTTTCTTACTAACTCATCCCATGATTATAATTCACATTTTCTTCTATCATAGGCCTCATATCTCAATTACTTACAGGAATTATAACTCCTTTAAGGAGTCTATGTACTACTACATCTATCTCTATAGATCAGGACTTTTTCTCACTTTCTTTACTCACTTACAGTGGCATTTTATAGTCCCTCATTTCAACATTGATAGGCCTAACATGTGTCTCATACTAGCATCAAAAGAGTGATTACCACTAACTACTACTAAGTTCTGGTGGGATGTTAGCTATTTTCACAGTTTTACTCACTGGAGATATACTGTACCACTTACCTCATGTAAAGCTACATCTGACCCCTTTTTGAATATATAAGCTAGCATGTGGGGGATCTCTCTATCCCTTGGTCAGGGCTACTATCTGTTAGGTAATAGTTCATCTGGTTCTAACTTTGGAAAGCTAATTTCTTGCTTTCCTCATCCCATACACTATGCTTATCTCTAAAGGGAGCTAGTCAGTGGTCTAACTGTTTGAGTAAAGCCTTCATATCTCTGTGGCAATGGTCTACCAGACTCAAGAGATCTCTAATCTCTAAGACAAAAGCTAGCTGAAACTGTGCTGGTCTCTGAGACTAACTACTCTATAAAACTATCTTAGGCCGTCATCTCACTAGAGAACAATCATGCTGTGGCTAAGGCTCTCTGTAACTATGTGAGATCTACTGTGACCCTTAGGTCTACTGTGACCTCTCAGAGCCTTGCTAGGGCCTACTGCAACCTGCTGTGTTATGCTAGGATCTACTGTGATCCATCTTTAGGAGACGTCAAAGCCTAAGATTACTGTATCTGACAATAAAACACATACTCATTAAGTCCTTTAACCATCACTCATAATAACTAAGGTTAAACTCAGAAGTACATCATGCTCTTCGTGTGAAGTGGGATCTGTGTCATCTGATTCTCTAAGATTCCATCATACTAATACTAAGGAGCATTTTAATTTTTTCACTCATCACTCCTTATAGGATCCCCAGATTCCCACTTTAGCCCTTTTTGCTTGGGCTTTTTTTTCTTACTCTAACTGTACTTGTCTATCTTTTCCTCTCATATCCTACAATTTCTAACTATGCCTACATTCTGCTTTTAAGTGCTTTGGTACTAGGGCTTCTCACACACCGAGTGTGGTTAACATTTCTGGCAGGAGAGAGGCTATACACTATTCCCTATTCATTTCATTTATATATACTATAAGGGACTCGGGCTACGCATACTGAATCTGAATATTCTTTATTGAGGATTCCTTTTTACATGCTTTTTTTACTATTTTAGTATTCCTAGAATTCCTTTACCTTTCTTTTCTGACTCATCTCGTTCTTTAACTAACTAGGATACCTTTCGATTATCGAGACACTTTGGTGAATGCTGTCGTTGTTTGCTATGTGCTTAAGCCATATTACTATTAGGTTGATCAGGCCTAATATCATGTAGCCTCTATTACACGCAAACCATAACATCAAACACTAATACACGGGCGCCTCATGATTGAGCTCAAAGCCACTATCGCCTATATATTGCAAGTTTCCCAATAATCTAAAGTATCCCTCTTTTACTTTTCTCTATCTGCCCTATTCTTGTAGAGTACTCGAGGAAAGTAGGATTCTTCATCTACTACATCTTGAGATCTCTTTGTATTGTTCAACTATTTTTACTTCGGGCAGTATCATGCTAGAAGGGCATCTATGCCAAGGACAAGTGTGTTTTCTTAAGTACTTAAACACATAACTAAATATCTATTCTTAATCTATTATGTCCTCGGCTTAAACACTGTTATATCTTCTCTTTCTACCTTTCTTATCCTCTTAGTTAGGTAAAAAGATGTTCTACTATGGTTATTTTCGTTGCCAGTTCAGGTTTCTTTACGCTCAAGAGCACCTGCATTTTCCCGGGGTTCCTCCTCTTATTCACTCTCTGTAACATCAAGGGAGTCTACTTTTCGCTTATACTCTTACTCTGCTCTTACTTAGACCATCCCTTGGTAAGAAGGATTCTATTTCATATAATCCCAGGAATTTCATTTTATGGCACTCTCAGTTTACACTCTTTCTCTACATAACACGAGGCTCACCTTCTTAGGCAGTCTCTAGCTCCCTCAAGTTTCTCTGAGGGTACTAAGGCACTAACTATCTATCTTAGTTTCTTTCTATGTTCGGATCAAAGCTAGGCTTTCTCTTTGTTCAAACTCTTTAGTCTCATTCCTAGGAGCATAGTATACTATTTCTAGGGTTCTGCTAACCCAATCCAGGACACATGCTCTCAATGTCCTGACTCTATCTTACTGAAATCTTATGCTCTACTGGGTACTCTAATCACTCATATGCCTTAACCTTACATTCTCATATTAGGGAGCTCATCTAACTAACTATCGAACCCTTATCCGTTACCTTTCTAGGCTCAGTTTGCTCATTTAATCATTACTAAAATGAGGGCATCTTTCTTGTAGCCAGTTTCTCAGCTCTTCCTCACTTCCTTTATCACTGTACTTTTATAATTTGAGGGTCTATCTAAAGGAATGTACTAACCACTACTGGGTGGTTTCCCTAACATCAGGATGTCTCATATTTTCTTTCTCGGTCCAGGGAGAACTTTTACTAAGCCTTTCATTCAAATATTTCACTTGGAGTAATGCTACTAGTCATCTTCCCTAGGCTTTAGCTTATGCTCAGCCTGGGCTAATCATCTCATCGGACCTGTAGCTTACTAACTATCCTTATTCTTTTCTGAGTCTCTACTACTGGCTACTCATACTTACCTTTAGGTATTACCTATAAGGTATACCTTTCTAGACCACTCACTATGTGCCTCACTGCTAGTAGTCTTATCTTACGTTATTTCGAGGCTACACTAACATTCTATCATTCTGTATCTCATAGGGTAGCATCCTAGGTTGGAGTCAATGCCTTAAAGGTGGGTCTGAACAACCTTATTATCCTGTATCTAACTTTCTCTATGCTGAGCTCTTTTTAGTCTTAACTACTAGGCTCACGGGTTTCTTACTAACCTTTCGTGACTATTCATTACCCTTTTCTCTACTTATGCTAGGGGTTCTAGCTTCTTATGGGTTATTTAACCCCTTATCAGTTCATTCCTCAAGTTGGCCTGAATATGACCAACAAGGCATTTATACTGCCACTTGCCGCTGCTAATACATTATTCGCTGTAGTTAATCAACCTCAGGTTCACTCTAGTTTTCTTGTCTGAGTATTGGTTGTGGCTAACTTCTTAATTGGCCGCGGCGAGGAACTCTCTGGATTGTCTTGCTGCTTCCATGGAATATTTGGTCATGGCTAAGTAACTAATTGGCCGTAGCTAACGACCTTTGATTGGCTTGCTTTTTCAGGGATTGGATTTTCATCTTCAGCTACCAACCCAAGACTCATTGCCTCTATATCTAGCACATCATCAAACTAGAGGGTTTTACTTCTTGCTTCATTAATGCATAACTACTTGTCATCTTAGGGCCATCAAGCTCTAGGGTGTAGCCTGTAACCTAACCTCTAGCTTGAGGGAATTAGCTTTTCAAGCTCTAATACTTATCTAGACATTTGGATGTTGTGGCTAGGGAATAACTCTCTTTCTCATTCCCTTCTAAACTAGTCCTGTGCAATCGCAATCTCATCTCATATCACGCTGCATAACTACTTGTCTTTGTGTTAAGTAGGACATCTCAGAATGGTCTGAGTATGACTACCAGGGAGAATTAGGCCTCACGTACTCTCTAGCAAGCCTTTTCATATCAATGAGATTATTTCTTGTCATTCATATCTGGGGTTTACCACTGATTTCAACGAGCTATCACATCTCATCAAGCTCTAGCCGTCGGATCCCTTAACTTTTCTCAAGCTACTTTGGAGGCCACTCTTTCCCGGTGTCCACTAGCTACTCCAAGACCATTCTACAACTTACTTATCATGAATAAAGCCATAAACTATCCTCATACACCCAATATGTCTTATATAAGGCTCTACCTATCAATTCAAGCCTTTACATAGCCCTTTACATAACTCTATTGCTATATCCTCAAGCCAAATCCAATCCAAGAGAGCCTAGAACTTTACTCTGATACCAATAAATATAACACCATATATTCTAGCTCATTTCATGACATTCCCATACTTTACATTCATAGATTCCACGAAAGAGCAAGAAAAAGGAATTAAAATATTGCATTTCTTTGTGTTTTGTCGGGTATAAAAATTTCATTTGGTGTCACATGAACCATGTGAGCTCATACAACACATTCTCATATTTAATTACATGAACACAACTCATTTGCATCATCAAAAATGGCCTATATCTCAAGGAACTTGACGAGAAGCACGAAATATACATATATGATTTTGGCCATATTTGTCCTCATTTCTGTCATAACTTTGGAAAATCATAACTAATTTTAGAAAAATCAAAATCATGAATTCTTGGCCATTTTGGAAATATACACATGTCTAATTCATGCTAAAAATATTTTTAGACCATAACATCCAATACAGAGGACGTTTGACATTCTAAATGGTCTAGAGGTCAAGCTGTCCACTGATGCCATCACAAAATTCTACAGCAAATTAAAAAATGTCCAATTAATTCCATAAAAATCCAATCTATGCAAATGATACCAATATAAAAATCTATAGATGTTAGATAGAGGGAAAAAATAACTTTAGACCAGTTTAGATACGCCCAGACCTCAAAATCTAATCAAACAATAACTGAGGTCGGATGAAGCTCCTAATACTGGATAGATTCTTTAAAAATTCATATCTCCCTCTCTAGACATCCAAATGGGGTGCTTCTAGTTGGCTCAAGTCACTAGGAATATCTAGTTTCTCTGTATAAAATTTTGGTGGCAATTGGATATCATTTGAGTCTTGTGTGACAAATTTCATTTTTCGACCTGAGTGAACAGTGACATGACCAAAACCAAAAAATTTGCCAAATTTGAAAATTCATCAAATGTTCTCTAGAGCTCCAAAAATTCTGTTCTTTAGCTTTCTAAAAAGCTCTCAACAAGCTCTAATTGCATACAGAATATTAGATCAAGAAGAGCTCATTTGGATGAAAAGTGATATAGGGTTCTAAATCGGTCAATTTTGGCTTCATATAGGATACCAAAATGTCCAAATAGCTTTCCTTGAGGTTTGGCACCTTTTGGGAAAGTTTAAAAGCATAATTATGACTTATATGAGTTGCTCAAATGGCTTCAACCCTCATGCATCTCATTTTGGCTATCTTATCCACACATATGCATAATTCCATAATGTCATTCATGAAACTAGCTTGCCATCATATACTCAAATCACATTCTAATAGCTACATAACATGTTCTCGCATTCCTACATGACATATTATCATAATTACATGTGTTCATTACATCATAATACATACACATCCATTGGTTACATCTTTTGCCATTTGTATGGCCTCAAAATAGCAAAACTCAAGCATTTTCATGTCATCCTCTCATCTTCAAGGAGATTGGCTTCCATTACCTTGCCCTCTCGGTCCACCTAGCATATTAGGACATTGGAGAGGAGGGGATGAAATTCAAAGAATCTCAATAGCTCATCTCCCATTCAATCATACATAATAAATGCAAAATAAGTCTTACAAATGCATGCATGGCATGTAGACATGTGCAATCAATCAAAGAGCATTCTTAGCATTTGAAAAAGTCACACATAGCATACAAAGGCTTGCCATGCAAGTGGATTGGCCTCACCCAATTTCTTATGGATGTTGGAGTTGCCTCACCCATTCTTTAAGAGATTCTTGAACTCAACCATATTCTTGGGAGTCTATCTCACTTTTGGGAGACTCTTTATTTTGTCTTAACCAATCTTAAGGGTTCTTGGCTCATCCTCACCATGACTAAGGGTTCTTGGCATCACCACACTCATGTAAACCTAAGCACACATCATAACATCATTTAGAAACATAATATGTCATCATGAAACCATGGCATATAAAATCATTTATGACTTGAAAATACACATACACGCATTCCAAGACAAGCTAAGTACACATTCATGCATGAGAGAAGGTGGAGAGAGCTACCTTGGAAGCAATTACACACTTTTTCTCTTGAATTTCCCTTCCTTGCTTCGGCCACACTCACATAAAAGTGTAGGGAAGATTTCTCTTGGCCTAGACACAATTTATGGAAGTCAATTAGGTTCACGGATTCAATTCTAAGGTCATACAATTTGCTTAGACATTAGTTTGGTCTATAACCTCATTATGATTCCATAATTGCACCTAATGAAGTAACACCCCTCAAATAAATTCTAGGTTCCATTCTTTCCTTTCAAATATGATTCTTGACTCCTTTTAAGTCTCTTGGAGTCATCACACAATCAAAACCAAAAGCCTAACTATATGTTACTTCTTTAGGTCATAATATGGAACATAAAGCACCAACTCACTTTCTGAGTTTTAAATTTTTTTCAAGGCCTCTCCTCATTTTCATTCATCATACATGACTCAAAAATGAGTTTGGAAAAATTTAAAACTCTCCCTAGGTGTCTCATCCCCTTTAGGCCGAGCCTATGTCTCCCTTTGGACTTCATGGAACTTGCTTTGCTTTCTACATGAAAAATGCATATGGAGAGACTGCTAGGGATCTTAGGAACTCATTTAAACATTCATTTAGGCCTAGGAATAATTATATCAAATCAAATTTTCAAGGGAACCCATGAAACCTAGGTTTGCTACCTTGGAAATCCATAGCCTTTTCTTGAATTTCTTTGCATATTCTTACTCTTCTCCCTTAAATTCATAGAATTCACCCTTGGCTCTCCTCAAAATTCCAGCCCTCTAGCATCTATATACATGGGGCAAAATATGGAGAAGAAGGGGGGAGGAGTAACTACCATGGGATGCAAGATTTACCTTGTTTTCTTGCTTTTTGTCACTTAAATCTTGCTTTCTCCAAGCTCCTCTCTTTAAATCCGAAATTACCCCTAAGTTTATCCCTTAAATCAGATTTGTAAACTTCATTTTAATCAAAGGAAACAAAGGAGAATGAAGGAGAGGAGGTTTGGATGGAAGAAAGCATGAAAAACTATCAAAATTCCATACCTTTTTGCTTGAATTTCTCCTCCTCTTCCTCTTCCTCTTGGGTGCCACTCTCCCTAGGGTTTTTCTCTAGTTTGAGGCAGAAAAATAATGGGTTGAATGGAGGAGAAGATGGGGCACCACTTATATATAGGAAGGAGGAGGAAACATTTTTCAAAAATTCTCATTTTTCCCTTCGTTTTTGGCATTTTTTGTTCTCCTTTGTTTTAACTCCTTTTTGAGAACTATCTTTTCCATTATGAAATTTAGGTTCCCAATTTAGTAAAATGCCTTTGGAATCACTCAAATCAAAGCTAAAACCTTCCTAAATGAATCCGTCAAAGTTTGGATGCACTGACATTCAAAAACGTCCACCGAAGGGGCTTTAGCTGTCCCAGGCCTTCCAATGGTTTTTAGGGTCTTTGAAAACCTTGGGGAACTCAAAACTTTCATTTAAAAAGCCCTCCTATATGAATTCCAAAAATTGCTAAAAAATACGAAAATGCCATTGCATTTCGTAAGAAATTGTTTCTTCATTCTAGCTCCATTTTTCTTTCCGTCTGAGCCTGGGATTCTCATTTTTAGAAGTCTAGAATTCTTTTGAAATTTTTTAGGACTTTAACTAAGTCATCTCGGGAGACTTCCTTTTGCATCCGGTGAGTTTCATTCGTTTTATGGAGAAACTGTACATTACGTTTCTCACGTTTTCTCTCATTTTCAGAAAACCAAATATTACAAGAGCTTATGGAGTTTTGTTTATTTTCTTAGGGAATTAGCTAGTTGTGAAGCTTCCTAAATAGCTTGGGACCTCATTCATACTCTTACATAAGCTATAGGACCCTTAGGAAGTTTCAGATTTTCATATACATATCAATTTCCCTAAGTATCACAATTGATTTCTCTGGCTTATTTTTGAATCCTATTGCTTCCTTTAAGTTCCTTACACTCTAAAACCTCTTTCCCTAGCCTGTTTGAATCAGAATAAGGCCTCTTAGACCCCAAAATCTGGCCAAGCCACAAGAGAAAAGAACAAGCAAGAGGAAGCAAAATCACACCATGCCTTATACCTTGTTTTTAAGCTTCCTAAGAGCTCTTTCTTATGCTCCTAAGAGTTCTTCCAAGTTGTGGTGAAGGTTCGTAAACTCTTATTTTTGACTTAGAAACCTTGAATTTCACTATGTTAAGGTTATGTAATGACTTGGGAATATTCATAAGAGGTTTTTGGTAAGTTAAAATCAATAATGAGATGAACCAAAGGTCTTAACTGATAATTATGATCACTTGAGGATTCAATTAGTTGTGGTTGCTTAGCTAATAGCTTTAATAATATCAAAGTTCAAATTTGTTCACCTTTTTACTATTACAATTAATTATAATGGCTTTAGACCTTGATTTTTGATTATTAGTCATGTAATTAATCTTAATTATGATAATTAGGAATTATGGTTGTTATAATATACATTATATATATACCATGTGGTTACACATTTTGACATCAAAATACCATCAAAATATCTAATATTCTACTTCATTGTCAAAGTCTTGCTTTTCAAGATGTTTGGCCTTCATTTCTTAGTCCACTTAGCTCACCTAGACATGATTAGATATATGTGGGGAAAGAATAAGATTCAAAGAATCTTAATAGCTCTTTACCCTTTTAAACATACATAAAAGATGTATTTATATGTCAAAGAATACATGCATGCCATGTAAGCTACTAATGAACATACATAAATCATTTTCCTTACTAGATAAACTCATACATGTCAAACATAGGCTCTCAAGGACATTGGTCTAGCCTCACCCAATGTCCTTGGGACTTTTTGATTTGTCTCACCCACTTTCAAGGAACTTTTGACTTAGCCTTACTCTTCTTGAGACTTTTGGCTTTGTCTCACCCATTCTTAGGGACTTTTGGCTTATCTTCACCCATGTTAGGGGACTTTTGGCATAACCATACCTATTCAAGCCACTTTACATTCATAAACACATTTCATGAAACATAATGGGACCATAACATGTAATAAATAGCTAGAAACATTTCTCATAGTTCAAACATACGCACAAACACTCAAAGATAAGTAAACATCTAAACAATGTGTGTGAGAAAGGTTAGAGAGCTACCTTGAAGCAAAAATACAACTCTTCCTTTTACTTATTCCTTCCCTATCTTGGTCAAACACTTGCAACTAGGTGGGGCTTGATTCTCTTGACCTAGACACATCAAATGGGACATAATTACATCATTGAAGCAAGTTCTAGCTTCACATGAACTCTATGCAAGGTTACTTTGTTCTAAGATACCATTATGGTTCCATACAAGACATAATGAAGCAACTCTTGGAATTCATGATCTTGGCTTCCATTTCTCATTCAATTCAAGTCTCTTGACTCCATTTAAACTCCTTGGAGTCATCACAATTTCAATTCAAGGGCTTTAGACACAAATTGCTTCTTTAAGTGTTAAAATGGAGCCTACACCTTCATCTCATCAACCATGATTCCTAAATTCATTCCAATGCTTTCTTTGATGTTTACTAACCATGTTTAGTCTCTTTCTAACTTTAGAATGAATTAAAACTCTCCTTAGGTGCTTGGTTCTGGTTTGGCTGAGACATGCACAACAAGGAGCACTCATGGACTTTACTTAATTTTCTTTAAGGATTTGGCACTTGAGAGAGTTGCTAGGTGTTTTAGGAACTCATACACACTCTTAGATAACCTAAATTACCATTATAAAGTCTCATATTTGCCAAAGTGTAACTAAATCCCTAGGTTTTATAACTTGATTTCTAATGCTTCTTATTCAATTCCAATTACATATTTTTAATTCCACACTCTAAAACCTTTATTCTTTACTTGGTTTTGGTTAGAACTTATTTCCTTTTAGGTGGTCTGTTGTTGGCCAAAACTCACCCTCTTGAAGAACAAAAAAGAGATACAAGGAAAGTCACGAAAGTTACCTTAATTCCAACCCTTTTCAAGAGCTCTTTCCTTTACTCCTATCCTCTCCTTCAAATTGTAAGTATTTTCTATTGAACTAGTTCCAAAACAATCCCAAATCAAATATTAAAACTATAAGAAGAGAGAGGAGAAGGAGGCGAACAAGATTAATGAAGGAATGATCATGAAAATCTATAGTTTTCTCACCTTTTTACCAAACTTTTCTTCTTCTTTTTCCCCTCCTTTTATACGCCTCTCACAGTTGGTCTCTCCTCTAGTTTAGGATAGAAAATAGGTTGGTTAAAATGAGGGAAAGATGGGGTGTGACATATAAGAAGGGAGGTCACTTAAGGCACTTTTCAAAAATTCTCATTTTGTCCCCTTTTCTTGGTTCTTTCCTTTTATGCTCATTTCAACTCCTTTTTGAGAAGTGTCTTTTTTATTATAAAATTGGGCCCTCTAACTTATAAAATGTCTTTGGTTTCACTGAAATTGGATTTAAAACCTTCTCGAATGAATCGATTAAAGGTTGAGTCAACTGACACTCTAAAACGTAAACTGAAGGGATTTGAACCATTCTAACGGTTCCTATGAGTTTAAGGGCCTCTAAGAATCTCGAAAAATTCACTTTTTCCATTTAAAGATCCCTCCTTTGAGTTTTCTAAAAAATTTCCAAAATTATGAAAATGCCACTGTTTTTGTTGAATTTCATTTAGCTACTCTGGCTCTGGTTTTTAGGTATCTTAAGTCTTTAATTCTCATTTTTAATTATTTATAATTTTGTCCTAATTTTATTTGGCCTCAAATCTTCCTCTTTCATGGACTTTCTTTAATAACTAGTCTGTTTCTAACATTTTAAAGAAAACCAAACATTACAAATTTCATACTCGAAGGACTTTTTTAACACCATATCTATATAGCATTTAACTTGTAGTATAAATAGCCTAGAGTGTGTATTTTCATCAAATTAGCACCTTTAGTAGTAGAAAGTGTTGTCATTATAAGGTAAATTAACTCATCTTTGCTTAAATAGACCATTGGGGCTTATCAAAGTCATCTTCCATTCTTAATACATTTATTCAAACAAAAACATCACAATTTGAAGCATGTATTTTGTAACACCTGATTCCTCCATCAACAACTTGAAACTAATCAGTTATAAAAGGAACACTTTTAAATGGGAAGAGTTGAGGCCAAATAAAATTAGGACAAAATTATAAATAATGGAAAATGAGAATACAAGGCTTAAGATGCCCAAAAATCAGAGTTGGAATAGCTAAACAAAATTTAACGAAAACCAGTGCCATTTTTATAATTTTAGGTACTTTTTAGAAAACTCAAAGGAGGGATCTTTAAATAGAAAAATTAAGTTTTTCAGGGTTCTCAGAGACCCTAAAAACTATAGGAACCCTTAAAATAGTTAAAACCCTTTTAGTTTATGTTCTAGAACGTTAGTTGACTTGAACTTTAACTAATTTGTTCATGAAGGTTTTAAATCCAATTTGGGTGAAACCAAAAGAATTTTATAAGTTAGAGAGCCTAAATTTTATGATAGGAAATACGATTCTAAAAAAGGAGTTGAAATAAGCCCAAAAGTAAATAGCCAAGAAAAGAGGTCAAGAATGGAATTTTCAAAGAGAATTTTTAAGAAGCCTTGCTTTATATTTTACATCCTCTTCTCCTCCTCATTTGAACTGACATATGTTCTACCTAACACCAGAGGAGAGACTAGCTTGAAGAGGCGTCTAAGGAGGGAGCAAAAGAGGAAGGAAAGAATAGCAAAAAGGTAAGGAATTAAAGCTTTTTTCATCCTTGTTCCTTTAGTAAATTTGTTCTCCTCCTTCTCCTCTCCTCTCCCATGGTTTGGATGATTGAATCAAGGCTATTTTGTGGTTGGTTTGGCAAGGACAAGGTAGAGTTTGCAAGAGCTCTTAGAAGCATAAGAAAGCACATTGGAAAAGCTAGAAAATAAGATAAATTTCTATGGATTTTGTTGCTTTCTCTTGCTTCCCTTTCCTTGTGTATGTTTGGCCAACCTTAAGCCCAATCAAGAGGGAAGGAATTCTATCCAAACCAAGGTAGGATTAAGGGTTTTAAAGTGTGCGGATTAAGAAGATACAATTGGAATTAAATAAGAAGCATTAGATAACAAGTTATGCTACCTAGGGATTTTGGTATACCTTGGCAAATATGAAGCTTCTTAAGGGTAATTTAAGTTGTCTAAGAGTGTATATGAGTTCTCAAGACACCTAGAAAGCCTCATATGTGCCAACTCCCTAGAGAAAATGAAGCAAAATTCATGGGCTCCTTCCTTTAGGTGTGTCTCCACTAAGAGCTCCTTATGCACCTTGGGAGAGTTTTAATTCATTCTAAGGCTAGAAAGGGACTAAACATGATAAATGAACATTAAAGGAAGCCTTGGAAAAAATTAAAAGGCATGGTTTGTGAGATAAAGGTGTAGGCTCCATTTTAAGACATAAAGAAGCAACTTGTATCTAGGCTCCTTGGATTGAGTTGGTGATGACTCTATTGATTTCTAATGGAGTCATACATCTTAGATTGAATGAGAAATTGGAGCCAAGAACAAAGATTATGAGGGTTGCTTGAATATGCCTTATATGGATCCATAATTGAACCATAAGCTAGCTTATGAGTATGTGGAGTTTATGGGATGTTAGAGTTGGTCCCAATGATGTTTTTGTGCCTTATTGAATGTATCTAGTGTAACACTATAACTTTCTAGCCTTTCTCATGCAAATTATATGCCTTATTCCATGCACTTCTCAAGGATCACAAGAAAATGGCATATAAAATAATGAGTTTTCTTGCATTGTGCTATACATAAATTTTTTCTTTTAGAGTCCCATGGGCCACATGGACTCATGTATCACATTCTCATATTTAATTATATAGATACAACTCATTTTCATCACCAAAAGTGCCCTACAACTTGTGCAAGGCAAGGGAATACATAAAATTCATGATAGTAGCCTCGGCTAGAATTTTACCTTTTCTATCTCAAGCTTTGAAAAATCATAACTAATTCTAAAAAAATAAAAATCATGATTCTTTATCATTATGAAAAGCTACAGATGTCTACTTCATGTTAAAAATATGTCCAAATCATGAAACATCACAAAGAAGATGTTTGGCATTCGAAAATGTGCAAAGGTCTGACTGGCTACTGGTATTGATATAGGTTTCTGTTATAAATTTCAAAAATATCCAATTAATTTCATAAAAATTCAATCCATACAAATGATATCAATTTGGAAAGTTATGGATGTTAGCTAAAGGAAAAAATAATTGTAGGCCAATCCATGCACGTCCAGAGCTCGAAAACTAATCAAATAGTACATGAGGTCAGTCTGAACACCTGACACTAGCCAGAAACTTTAAAATTTCATATCTCCCTCTCTAGACATCCAAATGGGGTGCTTCCAATTGGCACATGTCATGGGAATGTCTAGTTTTTCCCTATAAAATTTCGTGACAATTGGACATCATTTGCCCTTTGAGTGATAGAATTCATTTTCAGACTAGTGTGAATAGTACCTTGAACCAAATTTAGAATTTTTTCCAACTTTGAAAATTCATCAAATATTCCATAGACCTTCAAAAATTATGCACTTTAGCTTCCCAAAAAGCTCTCGACAAACTATAATTGCATGCCAAATCTCATATCAAGAAGAGCTCATTTGGACAAAAAGTAATATAAGTGTTCAATATGGTCAATTTTGGTCCATATGATATACCAATGATGTCCAAATGGTCTCTTTTGATGTTTGGCACCTCTTGGGCAAGTTTAAAAGCATGAATATGACTTGTATAAACTGCCCAAGTGGTTTCAAACCTCATGCATCTCAATTTGGTCATTCCACTTTCATTTATACATACATTTCCATAATACTAGTTTGTCATTACATGTCCAAAATGCACATTTCCATACATATAACCTTAGCTCTCATTTATACATAACATATTAATATAATTACACATGCTCAAGTGGTCATAAGTCATATACAATAATAGGCTATAATATTTGCTACTTATATGGCCTTAAAGAAGCAAATTCCATACACTTCAATATCATACTTTCATCTCTTAAGTGGTTGGCTCCCATTTCCTTGTTTTCTTAGTCCACCTAGCATGTTAAGACATTGGAGAGGAGGAAATGAGATTCAAAGAATCCCAATAGCTCATCTTCCTTTCAATCACTCATATAGTATGCAATACAAGCCTTGAAAATGCATGCATAGATATGTTAATATATGTGAGTATTCAAGAAACATTCTTGGCATTTGAACAATTCAAACATAGTTTGCATAGGTTTGCCAAGTAAGTGGATTAGCCTTACTGTAACATCATATATTTCCAGCTCATTTCATAAGATTCTTATGCTTTACAACATAGATTCCATGAAGGAAGTAAGAAAATCCATTAAAATAATACATTATTTGGCATTGCGTTGTATATAGAAATTCCATTCATTGTCACGTGGGTCATGTGAGCTCATACAATACATTCCCATATTTAATTACATGAATACAACTCATATGAATCATCAAAAGTGGCCTACATCTCAAGGAACTCGAAGGGAAGCATGAAACATGCATATTCATTTTCAGCCAGAATTGTCCTCATTTCTGCCACAATTTTTGGAAAATCATAACTAATTCTAGAAAAATCAAAATCATGCATTCTTAGCCATTATGGAAATCTACATATGTCTACTTTATGATAAAAATATTTCCAGACCATAAAATCCAACAAAGAGAACGTTTGACATGCGACATGTTCCAGAGATCAAGCTGTCCACTAGTGCTGTCACAGAATTATGTAGCAAATTTCAAAAATGTCCAATTAATTCCAAAAAAATCCAATCCATGAAAATGATACCAATATAGAAAGATATGGATTTTATATAGAGGGACAAAATAACTCCAAACCATCTTAGGCAATCCCAAATCTCGAAATTCAATCAAATAGTAACTAAGGTCAGGTGGAGTTCTTGATACTGGACAGTTACTTTGAAAATTCATATCTCCCTCTCTAGAATCCAAATGAGGTGCTTCTAGTTGGCACAAGTCACTGGAAATGTCTAATTTCTCTGTATAAAATTTAGTAGCAAGTGGATATCATGTGGGCCCTGTGTGACAAATTTGATTTTCGGACCTGAGTGAACAGTGACATGACCAAAACCAAAAAATTTGCCAAGTTTGGAAATTCATCAAATATTCTGTAGACCTCAGAAAATTATGTTATTTGGCTTCTCATAAATCTATCAACAAGATCTAATTGTATATCAAATTTTAGATCAAGATGAGCTCGTTTGGACAAAAAGTGACATAGGATTCTAAATTGGTCAATTTTGGCTTCATATGGGATATCAAAATGTCCAAATGGCTTTCCTTAGGTTTTGGCACCTCTTGGGAAAGTTTAAAAGCATAATTAAGACTTATATGAGCTACCCAAATGGTTCCAAACTCCATGCATCTCATTTTGGCTATCTCATCCACACTTATACACATTTCCATAATGTTATCCAAGAAGCTCATTTGCCAACACATGTTTAAATCACATTCTAATGGTCCCCTAACATATTCTCTCATTCATATATGACATATTACCATAATTACATGTGTTCATGACATCATGATACATATACATCCATGCATTACATCATTTGCCAATTGTATGGTTTCAAAGTAACAAAATTCAAGCACTTTGTTGTCATCCTTTCATCCTCAAGGTGGTTGGCTTCCATTACCTTGCTCTCTTGGTCCACCTAGCATGTTAGAACATTGAAGAGGAGGGGATAAGATTCAAAGAATCCCAATAGCTCATCTCCCATTAAATCATACATAATGGATGCAAACAAGTCTGATAAATGCATGTATGGTCATGTTGACATGTGCAAATATTCAAGAGACATTTTCATCACTTGATAAAGTCATACATAGCATGCAAAGACTTGCTAAGTAAGTGGATTAGCCTCACTCAATTTCTTGTGGATATTGGACTTGCCTCACCCATTCTTTAAGACATTCTTAGACTCAACTATGCTCTTGGGAATCCATCTTGCTTTTAGGAGACTCTTTGCTTTGTCTCAACCAATCTTAAGGGTTCTTGGCTCATCCTCACCATAGCTAAGGGTTCTTGGCCTCACCACACTCAAACAAACCCAAGCACACATCAAAAACATCATATAAAACATAATATGTCATCATAAAACCATGGCATATGAAATCATGCTATCATACTTTTCATGACTTGAAAATACACATACACACATTCTAAGACAAGCTAAGCTGTATGAGAGAAGGTGGAGAGAGCTACCTTAGAAGCAATTACACACTTTTTCCCTTAAATCTCCCTTGCTTTAGCTACACACACAAAAGTGTGGGGAAGATTTCTCTTGGCCTAGATACAATTCATGGAAGCTAATTAGGTTCATGAACTCAATTCTAAGGCCACACACCCATTTAGATACTAGTTTAGTCTATAACTTCATTATGGTTCCATAATTGCACCTAATGAAGCAACACCTCTCAAATAAATTCTAGGCTCCATTCTTTCCTTTCAAATATGATTATTGACTCCTTTTAAACCTCTTGGAGTCATCACACAATCAAAACTAAGAGCCTAGCTACATATTGCTCTTTTAAGTCATAATATAGAACATAAAGTATCAACTCACTTTCTATAGGTTCTAAATTTTTTCCAAGGCCTCCTCTTATTTTCATTCATCATATATGACTCAAGAATGGGTTTAGAAAAATTTAAAACTCTCCCTAACTACACAACCCCTTTTAGGCCGAGGCTATGGAGGAAATGGGGTTTCTTGGAGTTTGTTGTGGGGAGCCTCTTAGAGATCTTGTGAGCTCATTTAAACTCTTATTTAGGCCTAGGAATCATTATACAAAATCAGATTTTACAAGGTACAATTGAAACCCTAGAAATTGCATCTTGAAATCTAACGGGTTTTTGTTAATTCCCTTTGCATATTCTTAATCTCCACACTCTTTTTCCTTAGATTCATCCTTGGTTTTGCCTAAAAATCAAGTCCTCCTAAGGTTTCTCATGTTAGGCAAAATGTGTAACATCCAGTCCCTCCGTAAACGTGAGAAACGCAATGTTCGATTTCTCCTTAAATATTAGAAATAAGCCAAATATAAAAGAAAGTCCTCGAAATAGAAGGAATTGGGGCCAAATAAAATTAGGATAAAATTTTAAATAATAGAAAATGAGGATTTGAGTCTTAAGTTGCCTAGAAATTAGGGCCAGAGTGATTCAAAAAATTTACCGAACGGCCAGTGACATTTTCATAAATACTAACAACTTTTGGAAAACTCACAAGAGGGCTTTTTAAATGAAAGTTTTAAGTTCTTTGGGGTTCTCAGAGGCCCTAAAAACCATGGGAAGCCCTGGGACAATTAAAGCCCCTCCAATGTACATTTTCTAGCAATGGTGAGCCTGAACTTTGACTGGATCTTTCGGGAAGGTTTTAGCTCTTATTTGAGTGATTCCAAAAGCATTTTACTAAATTGGAAATCTAAATTTTATAATGAAAAAGATGGTTCTCAAAAGAGGAGCTAAAACGAAGTCAAACTGGAAATGCCATTGCAAAGAGCAAAATTGGAAACAATTTTAACAAAAAGCTTCTTAAACTCACGCCCTCTCTTGCTCTCATTTTCCATCATCTTTCTTCTGTTTAGAACAGAGAGGAGAACTAGTTCTTTTAGGCACACAAGAAGAAGCAATCTTGAAGGGAGAAAAAGCCAAGAAAAGGTAGAAAATTTCATGGAAAATCTAGCTTTCTCCTTAGCAAGTTACTTCTCTTCCTTATTTCTATGGGTTTGATGGTGTTTTTAAATCTATTTTGGGGGTAGAATAAAGATAAAAAAATTCACGTTTGAAGGGAGGCAACCAAGGAAAGTGAAAAGCAACCAAGAGAAAACAAGAAAACATGGTAAAACTTCCATTCTTTGGTAGTTTCTTCCTCCCCTTTCCTCTTGCATGATTTGGCCACCATGAGCCCAATTCTTAGGGGCTGTTTTCTGTCTAAATCAAGGGGAGATTAAAGGTTTTGGAGTGCAAGGATTAAGAATCTATCATTAGAAGCAAGTAAAAGCCATTGAATTTCAACTTAGCAAAGTGTAGGATTCTTGAAGAGTTTGTAAAATCTGTTTTGATTTATGAATTTCTTAGGCTATGTAAGTGTTTAATTGAGCTTCTAAGACCTCTAGGAAGCCTCCTAAGTGGTCCCCTGTCAAGGAAAAATCATGAAGCCATTAAACCCCATTAATGCTCTATATTTCGGCCAAGCAAGGATAGCATAGCTAGGGAGAGTTTTAAATTTTTTCAAGCCCATTTTTTAGTCATATATGATGAGTGAAAGCAAAGGGAAGCCATGGGAAAAAATTAGTAAGTTCAAAGAATTAGTTGGTGCTTTAGGTTCCATATTCTGACTAAAGAAGTAACATGTAGTTAGGCTCTTGGTTTTAATTGTGTGATGACTCCAAGGGGTCTAAATGGAGTCAAGAATCATAGATTAAAGGACAGAAGGGAGCCAAGATCATGAATTTTTGTAATTGCTTCATTAAGTGCCTTATGGAAGCATACTGGAGCCATAAACCAAAGTAGCATCATATAAAGTGTGTATAATGCCAAGGCTTGTTCCCATGAGTAATTTATGTTTCTTTTGGTGTGTCTAGGCCAAGAGAAATGATCTCCACCTTCTTGGGTGTGTAAGGTCAAGGGAGAAGACTCAAGGCTTAAGGAAAAAGTGTGTAATTACTTTTAAGTTAGCTCTCTCCACCTTCTCACATGCATGGATGTGTGCTTAGCTTGTCTTAGAATGTATGTATATGTATTTTCAAGCCATAAAAAGTATACTAGCATGAATTCATATGCCATGGTTTTATGATGAAATCTTATATTTTATATGATGTTTATGATGTGTGCTTGGATTTGCTTGAGTGTGGTGAGGCTAAAAACCTTTGGCCGTGGTGAGGATGAGCTAAGAACCCTTAAGATTGGTTGAGACAAAGCAAAAAGTTTCCCAAAAGCAAGATGGACTCCCAAGAGCATGGTTAAGTCCAAGAATTTCTTAAAGAATTGGTGAGGCAAGTCCAATATCCACAAAAAATTAGGTGAGGCTAATCTACTTGCTTGGCAAGCCTTTGTATGTTATGTATGACTTTCTCAAATGATGAAAATGTCTCTTGAATGTTTGCACATGTCAACATGATAATACATGTATTTATGAGACTTATTTGCATCATTATGTATGATTGAATGGGAGATGAGTTATTGAGATTCTTTGAATCTCATCCCCCCTCTCCAATGTTCTAATATGCTAGGTGGATCCAAAGAGTAAGGTAACGAGAGGCAACCATATGAGAGATAAAGGAATGACATTAAAATGTAGAAATTCTGTTACTTTAAGGACATAAGAATGGCATATGTTAAAATTCATGGTTGTATATGTCTTATGAAGTCATGAACATGTATAAATATGTTAATATGTCATATATAAATGAGAGAAAGCATTATGAAACCATTAGAATGCAATTTGAGTATGTTATGACAATGTAGCTTCTTGAATGAGTTTATGTGATTGTGTATAATTGCAAGTGGCATAGTCAAAATGAGAGGCATGGGGTTTAGGACCATTTGGGCAGCTCATACAAGTCCTAATTATGCTTTTAAACTTACCTAAAAGGTGCAAAAACTCAAGGAAGACTATTTAGACATTTTGGTACCCTATATGGAGCTAAAATTGGTCATAATGGAACCCTATATCACTTTTTAGTCAAATGAGTTCTTCTTGATCTGAGATTTGGCATGCAATTAGAGTTTGTTGAGAGATTTTTGGGAAGCTAAAGAATATAATTTTTGGAGGTCTACAGAATATTTGATGAATTTCTAAAGTGGGCAAATTTTTTGATTTTGGTCTGATGCACTATTCATTTGGTCTAAAAATGAAATTTGTCACACAAAACCCAAATGATATCCAATTGCCATGAAATTTTATACAGAGAAACTATAAATTCACAGTGACTCGTACCAACTAGAAGCATCTCATTTAGATTCTAGACAGGGAGATATGAATTTTTGAAAATTTTGTCTAGTATCACGGATTTCAGCCAACATCTGTTACTGTTTGATTGGATTTCAAGGTCTTGATGTGCCTAAGCTAGTCTGGAGTTATTTTTTCCCTCTATCTAACATCCTCAGCTTTCCAAATTAGTATCATTTGCATGGATTGGATTTTTTTTGGAATTAATTGGACATTTTCAAAGTTTGTTACAGAAATCAATGACATCATCAGTGGGTAGTTTGACCTCTGGACTTTTTGGGATGTCAAACATCCTCTGTGATAGGTGTTATGGTCTGAAAATATATTTAACATGATGTAGACACGTTTGGCTTTCCAGAATGGCTAAGAATACATTATTTTGATTTTTCTAAAATTAGTTATGATTTTCCAAAGTTGTGACAAAAATGAGCCAAATTCTGGCCGAAAATATGTATATATATTTTAAGCTTCCCTTCAATTTCCATGAGTTGTAAGCCACATTTCATGATACAAATGAGTTGTATCTATGTAATTAAATATAAAAATGTGTTGTATGAGCTCGCATGGTCTACATGACATCGAATGAAATTTTTATACATGACGCAATGCAATAAAATGTATTATTTTAATCCCTTTTTCTTACTCCTTCATGGGATTGATGATGTAAAGTATGGAAATGTTATGAAATAAGCTAGAAATATATAGTGTTAAATAATGGAGGAGGAGAGGAACCAAAGGTAGCAACCATAGGAAGAGAAATTACCTAGTTTTCTTGATTTTTCTCACTTGAATCTTGCTTTCTCCAAGCTCCTCTTTTCAAATCCCAAATTTTCCTTTAATATCTCCCTTAAAATAGATTTGAAAACTTCATTTTAATCAAAAGAAACAAAGGAGAATGGAGGAGCGGAGGTTTGGATGGAAGAAAGCATAGAAAACTACCAAGAATCCATACCTTTTTCTTATTTTTCTCCTCCTTTTCTTCCCCTAATTGTGAGCCTAAGAGAGTAGATCATATTCTGTATTTTGGGTAGAAATTTCATGCTTAAGAAGATGGGAGAAGAAAGGAGAAGTGTGTGGAGCTTCTAGAAACATACTTTTTCAAAAATTTCAATTTTATCCTTCTGTAATGGCAATTTCGTTTTAGCTCCTTTTTTAGAACCATCTTTTCCATTATAAATTTAGGTTTCCAATTTAATAACATACCTTTAGAATTACTCAATTTAGAGCTAAAACCTTACCAAATGAATCGGTCAAAGTTTGGATCAACCGATGTTAGAAAACGTCCACCAAAGGGGATTTAATTGTTTCAGGGCTTCCCATGGTTTTTAGAGCCTCTGAGAACCCTGGACAACTCAAAACTTTCATTTAAAAAGCCCTTCTATATGTTTTTCTAAAAGTTGTACTTATTACGAAAATACCATTACGTTTCGTTAGTTTTTCGTAAGAAATTGTTTCTTCATTCTAGCTTCGTTTTTCTTTTCATCTGAGCTTGAGATTCTCATTTTTAAGAGACTAGAATGCTTCCCAAATTTTTTGGGACCTTAACTACATCATCTCAGGGGACTTCCATTTGTATCCGGTGAATTTTAATCGTTGATGGAGAAATCGTACGTTACGTTTCTCACATTTTCTTTCATTTTCAGAAAATCGGATGTTACAATCACCCATTCACTTGTGGATTTTGGACTTGCCTTACCCATTTCTTTAGGAGGTTTTTGACCTTACTCTTGAGAGTCAACCTCACTTTTGGGAGACTCTTTACTTTGTCTCAACCAACTTTAAGGGTTCTTGGCTCATCCTCACCATGGTTAGAGGGTTTTTGGCTTCTCCACACTCAAGCAAACCAAGACAAGCACATAAAATATCATTTGCATACATAAAACATCATCATGGTACCATGGAATAAGAGCTCATACTAAAATACTTTTCATAGCTTAAAACATACTTACACACATTCAAAGATGATGTAAGTACACATTCATGCATGAGAGAAGGTGAAGAGAGTTACCTTGCTTACATTTACACACTTTTTTCCTTAAGTTTTGAATCCTCTCCCTTGACCTCACACACCCAAGAAGGTGGAGATAATTTCTCTTGGCCTAAACATAATTCATAAGAGCTAATTAGGTTCATGGAGTTACTTCTAAGACCACACATCTTCCGTAAATACTAACTTGGTCTATTAACGCCTTTATGGTTCCAAGAATGCACCTAATGAAGCAACATCCATCAAATGAGTTCTAGGCTCTATTCTTTTCTTTTATATATGATTCTTGACTCCTTTTAAGCCTCTTAGAGTCATCACACAATTAAAACAAAGAGCCTAGCTACATGTTGCTTCTTTAGGTCTTATTATGGAACCTAAGACACCAATTCATTCTCTAGGCCTCCTAAATTTTTTCCAAGGTTTCTCCTCATTTTCATTCATCATATATGACTCAAAAATGGGGTTGAAAAAATTTAAAACTCTCCTTAGGTGTCTCAACCATGTTAGGCTGAGCCTATGCCTCCTTTTGAGCTCCATGGAGTTTACTTTGTTTTCTACATGGAAGATGCATATGAGGAGACTCCTAGGGATCTTAGGAACTCATTTAAACATTCATTTAGGCTTAGAAATAATTATATCAAATTAGATTTTCAAGGGAACTCATGAAACCTTTGGTATGCCACCTTGAAAATCAATGATCTTTTCTTGAATTTCTTTGCATATTCTTACTCTCCTCCCTCAATTTCATAGAATTCACCCTTCGTTCTGTCCAAAATTCAAGCACTCTTATAGTTACATATATGGGGCAAAATAGGGAGAAGGATTGGAAAGGAGTAGCCACCATGGAATAGAGATTTTACCTTGTTTTTTCTTATTTTCTCCCTTGAATCCTCCCTTCTTTGGCCTCCTCTCGTCAAATCCAAAATTTTCCCTTAATTTCTCCCTTAAAATAGATCCATATACTTCAATCTAATCATAAGAAATAAAGGAGAATGAAGGATAAGAGGTTTGGAAAGGAAAAAGCATGAAAAACTATCAAAATTCTATACCTTAAGCCTTTGATTTTTCCTCCTCCTTGTCTTCCTCTTGTGTGCCACTCTCCTAGGGTTTTTCCTCTAGTTTAGTGTAACGCCTGATACGTTGTACAATCATCGAAACGGGTCGGTTTGAAAAACAAGTCCCCTGAGATGAGTGATTCAAGGCCAAATAAAATTTGGATAAAATTTTAAATAATAGAAAATAAAGATTTGAGCTTTGAGTTGCCTAGAAACAAGGGTCAGAGTGATTCAAAAAATTTGTCGAAAGGCCAGTGGCATTTCTGTAAATAAGTGCAATTTTGGAAAAACACCTAGGAGGGCTTTTTAAATGAAAAATTTGAGTAGCCTAGGGTTCTCAAAGGCCTCAAAAATCATGGGAAGCCACAGGACCGGGAAAGCCCCTCCGGTGTACTCTTTCCAACGTCGGTTGATTCAAACTTTGATCGGTTCGTTCGGAAAGGTTTTAGCTCCGATTTGAGTGATTCCAAAGGCATTTTATTAAACTGGGAACCTAAATTTTATGATGGAAAAGACGGTTCTCA
This sequence comes from Erythrophleum ivorense, assembly GCA_026724425.1. Lineage (NCBI taxonomy): Eukaryota > Viridiplantae > Streptophyta > Magnoliopsida > Fabales > Fabaceae > Erythrophleum > Erythrophleum ivorense. Next base: position 846,821 of record JAIUCV010000347.1, read on the forward strand.
AAAAGGAGCTAAAACGAAGTCAAAACGAAATTGCCATTACAGAAGGGCAAAATTGAAATGTATGGTTTCTTGAATGTTTTAAAGAGTTCCACACTTTTCTCCCTTCTTTTCCTCTTTAATGAGCACAACCCATTCTGCCCAAAATACAGAAAATCTTTAGCTCTCTTAGGCACACCAAAGGGAGGAGAAAAAGAGGAAGAAAGCCAAGGAGAAACTAGGTAATTTCATGAAATTTCTTGCTCCATCTTCCTCCAATCTTGTTCTCCTCTCTTCCTCCTTTCTTTCTATAGATTTTTTGAATGATTTGGTTCTGTTCTTGACCCAGACCTAAGGGGAGAATTTCGAATTTGCTAAGGAGAAGAGAATGAAGGAGAAAGACACTTGAAAGCTCACTTGAACCCTAGGTAATCTTTGCTTTTTATTGCATCTTCTCTTCCCCCTCCCTTTGTGTGTATTTCAGCCAAGAATAGAACCAAAGGAGGGGAGGATGTTCTGTCCAAATACAAGGAGGGAACAAGGGTTTTAGGCCATGGGGAGATGGAATATGGCAAGAAATTCTAAGAAAAACTAATAGAAAACAAGTTAGAAAAGTGTAGTGTTTTCTAGGGTTTTGCAAAATATGATTTTGTGTGAATGTTTCCTTGGCTATTTGAATGTTTCCTTGAGCTCCTAAGACCTTTAGAAATCCTCCCAAGTGGCTCTCCCATCAAGAAAAAATCACAAAGTCCATGAATCTCCATTATGGTGCATATTTTGGCTAAGCTAGGTTCATTAGGCTAAGGGATGTTTTAATTTGTTCTAGCCTTGATTTGGGACTTTATATGATATTAGAAGATGGGAAAAACCATTGGGAAAATTTAGAAGCCTTAGGTTGGGAGATGAGGCAATGGCTTCCATAATGTAACCTTATGAAGCAACATGGACCTAGGTTTGTGAAAGTGAGTGTGTGATGGCTTCAAGGACCTTAAATGAGGCCAAGAGGTCTAAATATGGCAAGAGAATGGAACCAAGAATGTTAATTATGGTAGTTGCTTCATTAGGTCCTTAATGGAACCATATTGTGATAGATAGAATAAAGTGTAGTCTTAAGAGTGAGTTGGATCTCATAACTTGTTCCAAGAGTATAATTTATGTTGTTTATTGTAAATAGGCCAAGGAAATCTAACCCCACCTCCTTGTGTTTGTGGAACCAAAAAGGAGAAGAAACAAGCAAAGTAAAGCTTAAATTTGCACCAAGGTAGCTCTCCACCTTTTCTTGTTATATTTTCTTGTTGCATATGGTGTCATTGTGTGCTTGTGTGTATGTTTATATATTTGAGACATGCCACTTGATGCTATGTTGCTATTTTGGTACCAATATGCTTTCTTGAATGTCTTTGAATGGTGGAAATGGCTTATAAGGGTGAGGTAGTACTAAAAGTTCCTTAATGTGGGTAAGGAGATGCCAAAAGTCTCATAGCATGGGTGAGACAAGGTCAAAAGTCCCTTGGATGGGTGAGGCTAAGTCAAAAGTCCCAAGAACTAAGAGTGAGGCAATCCAAAAGTCCTAGAAATGGGGTGAGGCCAAACCAAAAGTCCCTAGAGCTCATTCTTATGCTTGACATGAGTTTGTGACACAAAAATGTGAAAGATGAATGCTTCATAGATTGATTGATTGCATACTTGTACCTTTGACATGTTTTATGCCTTGAAAGTGTGCTTGAATAGGTATATCAGCTATTGAGATTCAATGGATCTCACCCCGTCCTTTCTCTCATCTCATATGATCTAGGTGAAGTTCAAGATCCAAAGGATGGAAGCTAAGGAGCTTAAATCTCCATCTCTTAGCAAATTTTTCCATTTTTGATGCACTATGATGTCTAGAATGTCAAAGTAGATATGTAAATGTTATTTTTGAGCCATGAAATTTTGAACAAGTGTAAAATTATGTAAAGTTAGTGTATGTATCAAGAATAGAGTTTAATGAATAGAAATGTGTATTTTGACCACTTGGGAGCCCACTTGTGTATGTATGTTTATGGAAGTGGCATGGTGAATTTGAGTTGCATGAGGGTTCAAACCTTATGAGGGACTTATTTATGCTATATTTATTCTTTCTAAGTTGCTCAAATGTGTGTGGAACAACAGATGACTCATTTGAACTAAACTTGCCTCCTGTTGGGATCAAAATTGCCATATTCTTGAGCTATGGCAAAGTCTGACCAAATGACCTCTTCTTGACTTGAAAATTTGCATGCGACTAGATCTTGCCTAGAGATTTTTGGGAAGCCAAATATCAGGTCATTTGGAGGTCTGTGGAATTTTCTATGATGTTTCAAATTTGGCATCAGAATTTCGAATTTGCACCAGTACTGTTCATTTGGTCAGTTGTGAAATTGTGTCATCTGAGGGGCAAACATGGTCCAATGGCTACGAAATTTTATAAGAAAAAACTAGGCATTCACCGTGACTTGTAACAACTAGAATCATCTCATTTGGAGGTCTGAGCTAAGAGATATGAATTTTTGAATTTCTAGAACAACAAGAGTAGCATAACACGACCTGAGTCACTTTTCCATTGAATTTCAGTGGCTAAATGTGCTTGCTCTGGTCTGAGTCTATTTTTACCATAAATTTAACATTCATAGATTTCCAAATTGGTATCATTTGCATGGATTGGATGGTTTTGAAATTAATTAGACATTTTCGAAGTTTATAGCAGACACTTGCATCAGTACCAGTAGCTGTCCAAACCTTTCCCCTTTCGCGTGTCAAACGCTTCCTGTATTATGTCTCATGGCCTGGGCATATTTTTTTCATAAATTCTATAATGACTAAGAATTCATGATTTCAAATTTTCTAGAATTAGTTATGAATTCTGAAACTTCATATCAGTAAACTGAACCAGTGGCCTGGACAACAGCGACCTCAATGGCTTTTCAGATGTCAAATGTTCACCCCTTAATGATTCATGAGCTGAAATTATTTTAACCATGGGGTAGACATCCAGAGATTTTTGGAATGGTAAAGTTTTTTGGGTTTTGATTTTTGTGGATTTAGTTATGAATTTCCGAAGTTGTGACTAAAAAATTGAGAATTTGGCCGAAAATAATAGTGAGTTTGATGCTCCCCTTTGAATTCCACGAGTTGTGGGCCAACTTTGGTGATACAAATGAGTTGTATGTATGTAATTAAATATGAGAATGTGATGTGTGAGATCATATGATCCGTGTGACACCGAATGAAATTTTTATACGTGACATAACACGAAATAAGGCATTATTTTAATGCCATTTTCCATTTCCTTTTGTGCAATTCATCATGGGAAACTTAGAAATGATAGAAAGCAAGCTAAAATTATATGGTGTTACATTTAGGGCAGAAACATATGAAACTAAATGAGTGGGAGAGTGGGGCGCCCTATATATATAGGTGGAGGAAGGATGACTTTTTCAAAAAATTTTATTTTGCCCTTTGTTCTTGGAATTTTCGTTTCTAATTCATTTTAGCTCTTTTATGAGAACCATCTTTTCCATCATAAAATTTAGGTCATCTAATTTATAAAATGCCTTTGGTTTCATCCAAATTAGATTTAAAACCTTCCTGAATAAACTAGTCAAAGTTTGGGTCAACTGACATTGAAAAACATTCACCAGATGGGCTTTAGCTGTTCCGGGGCTTTCTTTGGTTTTCAGGGCCTCTAAGAATCCTAGAGAACTCAAAAAATTTATTTAAAAAAGCCCTCCTGTGTGAATTCCAAAATTTACTCAGAATGACAAAAATGCCCTTATGTTTCATCAACTTTTCGTCACAATTTGTTTCTTCATTCTAGCTTCATTTTTCTTTCTATTTGAGCTTGAGATTCTCATTTTTAGGAGTCTAGAATGATTCTCAAATTTTTTGGGACCTTAACTAATTCATTTTGGAGGACTTTCTTTTGTATCTGGTGAATTTTGTTTGTTTATGGAGAAACTATATGTTACGTTTCTCACGTTTTCTCTCATTTTTGAAAAACCGGATATTACATCTAGGCTAAGCCAATCAAGTTCTCCACCATTAGATGTGTGAGGCCGAGAAGATGAAGGTGTAACCAAGGAAATAAGTGTTGTGTTCTTTCTTCAAGATAGCTTTCTAACCTTTCTCTCATGCATTGATTGGATGCTTGCTTGTCATTGTGTGTTTGTGCGTATGTTTGAATTATGAGAAATATTTCTAGCCATTATTGACATGTAGGGTACCATTATATTTCTTGAAATGATTTTATATATGCAATATGGCTTGAATAGGTATGGTTATACTAAAAGTCCTTTAACTTGAGTGAGAATGAGCTAAAAGTCCTTAGTAATGGGTGAGACAAAGCCAAAAGTTTTAAAAAGAGTAAGACTAAGTCAAAAGTCCCTTGAAAATAGGTGAGACAAATCCAAAAGTCCCCAAGAAAATGGGTGAGGCTAGATTAGTGCCCTTGAGAGCCTATACATGACATGTATGAGTTCCTATAACAAGAAAAATGCTTTATATATGTTCACTAATAGTTTAAATGTCCATGCATGCATTCTTTGGTATGTATATGCATCCATTATGTATGTTTGAAAGGATAAAGAGCTATTGGGATTCTTTGAATCTCACTCTTTCCCATTTTTCATCAACTATGTCTAAGTGAAGCTCAAGGAAGCAAAAGTGGGAGCCAAGGAGTATGATTAGTTATACTTTGACAATAGCATAGCTTTAAATGTAATTTGATGTCAAAGTTTGTGAAGACATTATGTATATGAGATGTAACCACTTGAACAAGTTTAAGTGTATGTAATTATGATATGTATATCAATCTTGAAGCTAAATGAATGCCTATGTTGGAGATTGACATCCTAGCACTCTTATGTTCATGTGCATGAATGATTAAGCTTCATGATGATTTAAACCATTTGGTATGCTTCCCTAGGCTATAATTGTGCTTTTGGACATGCCTAAGTGGCTATGGAATTACAAGAAGGTCATTTGATGCATGTTGAACCCATTATGGACTTCAATTTTGACCAATTCTTGAGCTGAACCAAAGTCTGACCAAATGAATAAGTTTTTATATAAAATTTGTCCATCGAGTAGATCTCATCTAGAACTTTTCAAGAGTCAAAGAGCACCTAATTTGGAGCTCTAGATAATTTATTATGATTTTCTAAAATTGGCCAAATTATGCAGAATTGGTATGTGCACTGTTCATATGGTTAGTTTGCTTCTCTATGTCACTTATGGGTCAAATAAAGTCCAATGCTCATGAAATTTTACAATCATAAATTAGACATCATAAGCTTTCCATAGCCACTAAGAGCACCTCATTTGGAGCTTTGTAGAGAGAGAACCAAATTTTTAAAATTTATGGTCAATATTAAGATGTAGCAGACACCTCTAGTATTGTTCCATGAGTTTTCATGGTTCCAATGGTGTTTTCATGTTTTGGAACTATTTTTACTCATTAGATCTTTCCAGAAAGCTATCATATGCATGATTTGAATTTTTCTAGAATTAGTTATGAATTTCTAAAATTCATATTAGAAATTTGTGACAGCAAACCTGAGAGCAAATTCTTGTTTTGTTGATGCATGGTTCCAAACTCAAGATGTATGAGATAAAATGTGATGTTTCTGACTTATATGAATATATTATGAATGAAAAATGATATTGATGAGCTCAAGTGGCCTATGAAGTATAAAATGAATTAATTGGGCTTTTCATTACGCAAATTTTCGTAATTAAATGTTCTAATACCATGAGAATGTCTAAGAATAAGCGTATGGAATGTAGAGTAAAGACTAATGAGCTAAGGTATTACATATTTCATGTTTGAGGCATACATAGCAAATTCAACATCATACTTGCATTTTCTTTAAGTTCTATAATTTGCCCCAAACTTTGAAAATTCATAACTAATTTTAGAAAATTCCAAATCATGCAAATTTTGGGTTTAAGTGCTCTCGGTGGCTATGAAAAGTTTATAATGCCAACTTTATACCTGTAAAATTTTATGAGCATTAGACCTTATTTGCCCCCTCAAAAACTCAAAAAAATTAGACTGACCAAATGAACAGTACCACTGACAATTTTTACATAAATTGGGCAACTTTGAAAAATCATATTAAATTCTCTAAAACTCCAAAAATTTGGTTCTTTAGCTTTGTGAAAAGCTCTAGATGAGATTTAAATGCTTGCTAAATTTCATGCCAAAACTCATCTATTTAGTTTGATTTTGGTTTAGGGCAAGATTATGGCTCAAAATGGTCTAATTATATTATCAAGTGGTTCAAAATGGCTTCCCACATGAACCATGACCATTTGAGCACGTCTAAGCTCAAGCATAGCATATAGAAGCATCATAACAGGCTCATATCACCATGGAACTCAAAACTATCATTCCACTTGTTCATATTCACAAGCATATCAAGGCTTAAAGTTGTCAAAACTTACATTCTCATACATTTGGCTCCATATCCATTACATATAATATATTCATATAATTTTACATATGATCAAAGGTTTACATCTCATAAATATCATATACATACATACTTTGACATTAAATTACATCAAAAGCTATCCTATTGTTAGTGGTTAGACATGAAGTGGGGAAGAGTAAGATTCAAAGAATCCTAATAGCTCACTCACCCTTTCAAGCATACAAATGGCATATTTTCATGTCAAAAAATGCAAGCATACTACAAATGCTTCTAGGAGACATACATAATCACATTTTCAAGTCACATAATGCCATTTCAATTCAAAGATGAACTTTAGAGAATTTTGGTCTAACCTCACCCAATTCTTTGGGACTTTAGGATTAGCCTCACCCATTTTTAGGAACTTTTGACTCAGCATCACTCACTTTTGAGACTTCTGGCTTTGTCTCACCTATTCTTAGGGACTTTTGGCTTCTCCTCACCTACTTTAAGGGACTTTTGGCACAACCTCACCCATTAAGAGCCATATACGTTCAAATTGTCATTTAAGAAACATAATGGTACCAAAGCATTAAACTAATAGCTATAAGCATATCTCACGATTTAAACATACATATAAGCATCCAATGACAATCAAACAACCAAGCAATGCATACAAAAAAGGATGGAGAGCTACCTTGAGTCAAGAAGCATAAACTTTTTCTTTGAACTTTACTTCCCCTTATTGGCCTCACACACACACACACACCTAGGAGGAGCTTGATTTGCTTGGCCTGTATATCAAATAAGATACAAACACATTATTGGAACCAATTCTATCCTCACATAAACTCTACACAAGCCTATTCTAGCTTATGGCATGGTTATGGTTCCATATAAGGGCATAATGAAGCAACTCATATAATTCATGATCTTGACTCCAATTTCTCGCTCAATCTAAGTCTCATGACTCCATTTAAATTTATTAGAGTTATCATAAACTAAATCCAAGTTGCCAAACACCAAATTGCTTCTTTATACCTAAAAGAAACCTAAATTAAAGGTATTTTATGAACCTAAACTCTAATTCATAAAATATCTTTAATTTCACCCAAATTGGATTTAAAACCTTATCAAACTATTCAATCAAAGTTTTAGTCAACTGACACTCTAAAATGCATACCGGATGGGTTTTGGCCATTCTAGAGGTTATTATGATTTTTAGGGTCTCTAAGAACCCCATAAAACTCAATTTTTTCATTTAAAGATCCCTCCTTTTGATTTTCAAAAAGTTACCAAAATTTACAAAAATACCACTTACTTTCCATTTAATTTTATTTAGCCATTCTAGCTCTAATTTTTAGGCATCCTTAGCTTTTTATTCTCATTTTCATATGTTTAAATTATTACACTAATTTTATTTGGCCTCTAATCATTGACATATGGGGACTTCCCTTTGTAACTCATTAGTGTCAAGTTATTTTAAAAAACTAGGTGTTACACTTTTCGTTTAGCCTTATCCTTTTTTAGGGACTTTTAACTTAGCCTTACTCATAATTGAGACTTTTGGCTTAGTCTCACGCATATTTAGGGGCTTTGGTTTCACCTCACCTATTTAAGAGCCAAATGCAATCAAATGTCACACAATTGTATATAATCATCAAACAATCAATATTACACATAATTTGCATACAATATATACAAATAATCTAAGACACTCAAGCAACTAAGCATACATATACAAGAATGAAAGAAAAGCTACCTTGATCCAAGAATTCTTATTAGTTTTCCTTCGTTTCTTTCCCTTCTTCCAATTTTTACACCCACACTTGAATGAAACCTCACTTGCTTGGCCTAGACATAAACACTTGAAACATAAAATTAACAATGGAACCATGCTTGTACTCATTTAAGCTTTACAAGTACAAGTTAGGGTTTTAAGGGTACATATAGTATATTTGAATACCTAATGAAGCAACTTCCATAATTTAACTTCTTAGCTCCAAAACCTCACTCAATATGAGTTATATGATTCTATTATAACTCATTAGAGCCATCATAAACTTGATTTAAGGAGCCTAACACTAAGTTGCTTCTTTAGGCATAATTGAACCCAAAATTTTTGCCTTTCAAAATAAAACTTCTAAATTCAAACCAATGGTTCCTTTAATATTTATAATTCATAGTCAAACCATTTATAACCTTGGAATCATTTAAAATGCCTCTTAGATATCAAAACTCCCTCATGGTCAAACCTATGCATTCCATGTAGGCTAAGGAAGTTTTGCTAGTCTTTTTAGGGAATTTAATGCACATGGAAGTTCTTTGGCCTCTTCTTTGTTTAATTATGATCTTACATGGCTTAAAATACCTTCTTAACATTCTAAACTTCCTAAGGTTCAATCAAAACTCTAACTTCCATATATTGTAACTTATGACTTCTTAGCTGTTTCTTTTAATTCCTCTTAATCTCCATGCTCCTAAACCTCTAAAACTACCATGTTTAGGTTAAAACTAGTCTTCCCTTAGAACCTTCCTGTGTTGGCTGGACATGAGAAGGCATGGGAGAATAAGGAAGGGCAAGTTTCATGCATGGAAACATACCTTGTTTCAATCCTTGTCAAATGGAGATTCTTATGGTGAATTTAGTTGCTTCAAACTCTCTACTTTCTTCAAGAATTTAGTCACGAAAGTGCTTCTTTCAAAAAGCTAAAACCACCTAAAGAAAGAGCTAAAAAAAGAGAAGAGAGTTTCTAACTAGATTAAGGTAAAAAAATAGATATTTGATTACCTTTCTTGGTTTTTCTTTCTCCCTTTCTCCTTCCTTCTTGTGTGTCTTCTTGGGCAAGTTCAAAACTACTTTAGGTTGGTTATGAGGTTGGTGGGACGTGGCCGGCCTCATATAAAGAGAAAAGAAACATTTTATAACATTTTACAAAATTTTCGTTATACCCTTCCACTTCCATTTCTCTGTTTGATATCATTTTAATTCTTTTTCTTAGAACCATATTTTCTATCACAAAACTGCTTTAGAGGTAGGTTATGAGGCTGGTGGGACATGGTTGGCCTCATATAAAGAGAAAAGAAACATTTTATAACATTTTACAAAATTTTCATTATACCCCTCCACTTCCATTTCTTCGTTTGAGCTCATTTTAATTCTTTTCTTAGAACCATATTTTCCATCACAAAATTCAAGTCCTATAGTTTATTGCAAATATTTTATTTCAAAGTTATGGAATTCAAAACAATTCAAAATGATCCAGTTGAAGTTTAGGTTAACTAACAATTAAATCGCACATTAGAAGGCTTTTAACTATTTTGATAGTTCATATAGTTTTCTGAGCCTCTGAAAACCTTAATGAGCTTAATTTTACCATTTAAAACTCCCACCTTTAAGTTTTCAAAGATTTTCCTGAAATTATGATTTTGCCACTGGGTTTTAGTTCATTTTATTTAGTCATTTTAACTCTAGTTCTAGCTCATTCTTAGTTTTTTAATCACATTTTTAGATGCTTTAATTACCATCTTACCCTTCATTGGCCTTAATTTGTTTTGCTTTAGGGTCTTCTTTTATCACTATATATATATATATTAGTTTAGCTTTTGAAAACACGATATTACATGGGCAGCATCTCAATCTCCTTCTTGAACTCATATATTAAACCCATTATTCTTTTGTTGCTTACCTCTTCTCTACTAGGGAATTTCTAATTCTCCTTTCTATACTTTTTTGCCAGTGGTTCACTTTTTTCTTGGACCTAGCCCCTCATATAGCATAATGTTCTAAGGCACATACCTCACCTTTAGGCATTTTCCTTGACTACATAATCCAAGCCTTAACCATTTTTGTACTAACTTACCATCAAATGAGGGTTAGTAACTCGTTCTAAGCTAGTCTGGCACCTATTACTTAGTTTCTTGGCTTGGAAAAACTTTAGAGGGGCACCTATCTACTAGGGACTAGTAGATTAGAGTTTGGAAGGCTTGTGGGAGGAATATCTAGCTATAGTGAGATTTAAGAGGGTTCTTTCTTTGATTTATTCTTCTGGCTAGGATTTCCTGTATCTATTGAATAGCAGTCTATTTTCTAACTTATATCTTTTTGCTACTAGTTCAATTTAAGCTTAATAACTTGTAAAACCCCTACCACAGGGTCTAGATTAATTTCCCTACTGATTATGTCCCTCCTAATGCTCACTACACACTCTATACTGAAAAGAACCATAAACTTCAATGGCTCTTCTAAATTCCTCCACTTAATAAAGTAGTATAAAATAGATGTTGAATCCAAGTATTAAATCTTATAAGGAGTTAGGGAATAAAGTGAAGTCTTATTGGTATACAAGGAAGAAAAATGAATAAAAGTAAAGCCTAAATATTTACAATAACCTATGCTACTACTAGTACCCTAATTGCTAGGTTATTAATATCCTAAAATTGTATAAAAAAGATAGTAAAAGAAAAATGAAATAAAACAAAATTAAATGAATCAAGACCTTGACAAATAAAAGACTCTAAAGGTTAAACCAAGTTGTTATGGTGAATATGGAAATTATGTCCCTGCTCATTGTTGATGTCTAGTTACTATGTGATAGAAAAGTTCTTAAAGTGGTTGAATATGTCTTGCAATTATCAACCTATATATCTTACTTAACAAATATCCCTTAGGATGTGCTTTGTAATTACCTAAGTTCAATTTATTAGTAAGCTTTATCAAGATTAGTAAACTTATGGAATAATTAAGTGCTCAGACATGTCTTGTAATTATCGTACACCTAGTTTCCATTGTTACATTCCATTAAACACCTTGTAAGTATTCCTTTAAGAATGGTAAAATTGACATCTTAGATTGTCTAAGTGTGAAAAATTTCCTCGCAATTATATTATGCTTAAACTCAAGCTTACCATTGTTATCTTATCTTATTATACTTTTATAAATTAGCTACATGCCTTGTACTTATGCTAAATTACAGATAATAATCAAATTCAATAATGCAAATAAGAAGGCAGGAAGTACAACAATTATATGACACTGTAATAACATAAACATCAATAAATGATCACAAATCTTTGTTATAAAAGCAATAATCCATCTAAATAACAAAGATCCAAAATTAAAGCAACAAATCAACAAAGATAAATGCAAAATAAACTTGATATTTGGATAAGAAGTTGAGAGAAGATTAAGCCAAAGAAAAGCTAAAGATTTGCAATCATACACCTCTTCGATTGATGAAATCTACCTCAAAGCCTTTAAATCTAACCTTGGATAAGCTACTAGATGTTCAAGAGCACTCTCTAACTTCTTTCTTAAGCTGAAAGTTTCTCAATGAATTGTCTATGTAACATCCATCATTTTAAAAGTCATAAACTAATCGAATTACTAAAAGAAGTGCCCTAAATTGAATGATTAGAAGTCCAATAAAATGATACTGATAATCTAGATAATTAAAAATAAGGATACAAGTTTAAGATGCCCAAAAACTAGAGTCAAAATAGCTAAACAAAAATTGATGAAAATAGAATGGCATTTTCTATAATTTTGGGCAACTTTTAGAAAACTCAAAAGAGGGATCTTTAAATGGGAAAATTGAGTTTCTCAAGGTTCTTAGAGGCTCTAAAAGCCATAGAAATCCTTAGAATGTTTAAAACCCCTCCGTTTACATCTTGGAGTGTCAGTTGACTAAAACTTTGACCGATTTGTTTGAGAAGCTTTTTAATTCAACTTGGGTGAACTCAAAAGCATTTTATGAATAAGAATACTTAAATTTCATAAAGGAAAAGATAGTTCTTGAATAGGATTTAAAATGAGCCCAAATGAAAAGAACTAAGAAAAGGGGCAAAATGGGAATTTTGAAAAAGTGTCATAACTTAGCCTACCCTTTTTATAATTCATGCCCCACTTCTTCCCTTCCTCATGACTGACTTTCATCTGCTCCAAAATAGTACCCTAGGCTTCTTGAAATGGTGCTCCAAGAGGGAGAAGAGAAGGAAGCAAAAACCAAGGAAAAAGGTAAGAAATTTCATAGTTTTTCATGCTTCCTTCTTTACCAACTTGTTCTCCTCTTTCTCCTCTCTTTTCTTATCGTTTTGATGATTTATTTGAGGATGATCCATGGCTAGTTAAGTGAGAGGAGGATAGAAATCGAAGGAGAGGCAAAAAGCATGTGAAAGTACTTTTGAAAAGGCATGAAATCAAGGTAACTTTCATGGCTTTTTTTGCTTCTTCTTGGTTGCTTCTCCTTAGGTGATTTTTTGCCAACCCTAGACCACCTAAGAGGGAATGATCTCTAACCAAACCAAGGTAGAAACAAGGGTTTTAGAGTATGAGAAACAATAATATGCAATTAGATTTTAAAAAAAAGCTTTAGAATTCAAGTTGTATAACTTAGGGTTTTTGTTGCACCTAGCCATTCTTGAAGCTTTCTAAGGATAGTCTAGCCTATATAAGAGTATATATGAGTTCTTAAGACATCTAGGAAGCTTCACAAGTGCCAATTCCCTAAGAAAAATCAAGCAAACTTCATGGGTCCATTACTTTGTACATGTCTCAGCCAAAGCTAGAACAAGTACCTAGAAAGATTTTCTTTGATTCTGAGGATAGAAATGGCCTAGATATGATTAATAAACATCAAGGGAAGCATTGGATTGAATTTAGAAACCATGGTTTGTGAGTTGGAAGTTTAAGCTCTATTTTAAGACATAAAGAAGCAACTTAAATTTAGGCTCGTTGAATTGAATTTCTGATAACTCCAAGGAGTCTAAATAGAGCCAAGAGACTTAAATTGAATGAGATAAATTCTAGGGGTTGCTTCATTATGCACTTATATGGAACCATAACCATGTCTTAGAATAAAGTAAGTTTGCATAGAGTTTGTGTGAAGCTAGAACATGCTCTAATGATGTAATTGCATCTTATTTGATTTGTCTGGGCCAAGTGAATCAAGCCCCACCTAGTTGTGTGTGTGAGGCCAAGAAGGGGAAAGGAAAGTCTGAGGAAGCAAATAGTGATTCTTGATTCAAGATAGCTCTTTAACCTTTCTTATATGCATACCTTGGATATTTGATTGTCATTGGATGCTTGTGTGTATGTTTGAACTATAAGATATGTTTATAGCTATTGAATTAATGCATTGGTACCAATGTGCTTCTTGAAATATATTTTGAATGGAAGATGGCTTGAATGGGTGAGGGTGTGCCAAAAGCCCCTTATGGGTAAGGAGACACCAAAAGTTCTTAAGAATGGGTGAGACAAAGCTAGAAGTCTTAAGAAGAAGTGAAGCTAAGTCAAAAGCCCATAAAGGTGGATGAAACAAATCCAAAAGTCCCAAAGAATTTGGTAAGGCTAGACCAGAAACCTTTAGAGCCTATGTTTGATAATATATGAGTTTATGTGACATGAGAAAATGTTTATGTATGCTTATAAGATGCTTTTATTATATGCTTGCATTCTTTGACTTGAAAATGTGACATGTATGTATCCTTGAAATGATAAAAGAGTTATTAGGATTATTGGAATTTTGCTCTTTCCCTACATATGTCTAACCATGTCTAAGTGAGCCAAGTGAAGCAAGAAATGAAGGTCAAGCACTTTAAAGCATAGAATTTTTACAATAAAATAAAGAATTGATGTATTTGGATATCAAAGTTTGTAACCATATAATGTATATGTGATGTAAACCCTTGAGTAAGTTTAAATATATGTAACTATGATGTATGTATCAAATTTGAAGTCAAATGAATGAGAATGTGAGAATTTGACATCATGGAGCTTTGAAATGCATATGGAAATGAACAACTAGGAAGGTGAGTTTGAGTTCCATGGTGATTGGGATCATTAGTCATGCTCTTATATGTTGTAATTATGCTTTTGGACATGTCCAAGTGGTTGTGGAATGATGAGAAATTTGGTGCAATTTGACCCCTTTATAGACTCCAAATTGACCACTTTCTTGAGCTGAACCAAAGTCTAACTAAATGGTGAGTTTTTGCATGAAATTTGAGAAGAAAATAGGTCTCATAAAGAGCTTTTCATAGAGCCAAAGAGCACCATTTTTAGAGCTCTATAGAATTTATTATGATTTTTCAAAGTTGGCCAAATTATACAGAAATTGTCACTGTTATTGTTTATGTGGTCAGTTTATATTTTTATGTCACTCAAGAGACAAATGAAATCCAATGCTTATAAAATTTTACAAGCATATACTAGACATCATAAGATTTCTATAGCCATCAAGTGCACCTCATTTAGAGCTTTGTAGAGGGGAGAAATAAATTTTTGAAGTTTGAATTCAATTGTAGGACTTATCAATGACCAATGTTACTGTTCCATTAGTTTTCCTAGTTGTTTTGATTTGAAATTTTTATGGCAGTTAGAGGACATTCGTAGCTTTCCAAAATGGCATAATTTAAATGATTTTAATTTTTCTAGAATTAATTATAATTTTCCAAAGTTTCATAACAGAATATGGAATGGATGGAAAAATGCAAAGTGTAATGTGATTTTGTGTTTTATGGCTTGTACCTGAATTTTGAGCTTTAATTTATGATAATTCTGGTTGAACAAATGTCTTATAGATGAAAAATTTTGGTAAGCTCACATGGTCTATAAACCCAAGGATGAATTTATTGAGCTTTCAATGATGCAAAATACCGTTGCTAAAAGTGCTATTTTTATGCAAATAAGTGTTATATGCCAATTTTGCCATGAGTTGAGCCTATATAGTTATGGTATTACAGTCTACATCTAATTTTGTTACATATTATCTAGTAATTAGTAGATAAATAAGGAAAAGAAATGGAGAAGGTGTAATACCATAATTCATTAACTATTTAGACTAGTGCCCATGATTACTCTCATACAAGTTCAAAAAAAGGGAATAAAATAATGGTATTTTCTTGCGTTACATAGTATTTTAAAATTTTAAAATTTTCTCTATGAACCCTGTGGACTCCATGATATCATCCCCCACTCATATTCCATCTAAACAAGTCATAACCATTGCAAAACATTCTATACATTTTGGTTTATGAGCCACACATTAGAAAAAAGGAAGTTTTGATTGGGTTCAAATTCCAAATGTTTGTCACCAACTTTGAAAAATCATAATTAATTCTAAAAAAATCAAAACCTAGCAAACTATACTATTATGGAAATATATGGATGTTAAATAGAGGTCAAAAATAACTTTAGAACAAAACAGAAGTGTTTAGCCCCTGAAAACTAATGGAACAGTAACAAAGGTCTAGCTGTGTCCCTAATATTGGTCTAGAACTTCAAAAATTCATTTCTCTCTCAATATAAATCCAAATGAGGTGCTCTTAAGTGATACAAAAATATTATCATGTCTAGTTTATTCTTGTAAAATTACACAAAACATTGGATATCATTTGGGCCATGAGGACCCCTGGAACCAAAGGCTGACCATATGAAGAATGCATTTGCCAATTCTACACATTTTGTCCAAATTTGAAAAATCATAATAAATTCTCTAGAGTTCCAAATTGGGTGCTCTTTAGCTCTGTGGAAATCACTAGATGAGACCTATATACATGCCAAATTTCATGTAAAAGCTAGCTCATTAGGTTAGACTTTGACATAGCTCAAGGTTATGGTAATTTTGATGCCATAATGGGGTCAATTTGGTTCCAAATGGCTTCTTAAACTCTCTACCACAACTTGAGTACGTTTTAAAGCATAAAAACATCATGCATAAGCTTCTCAAGTGGTCCAAAATTATACATCTCAAACTCACTACCCCACATGGCTAATTACACAATCAAAAATGGTCTACCAAGTGGTCAAATCATGCATTCTCATTCATTTGGTTCCAAATTTGATAGTACCATGCATTCATATATATTTACATTTGCCCAAGGGCTTACATCTCAAAAATAATATGTACATACAAACTTTGACATCTCATTACATCAAAACTAAACTAATGTCAAAACATGGCCAATTATGCTCATTAGCTTCCACTTTGGTCTCCTTGAGCTCCACCTAAATATGGTGAGATGGGAGAGGGAAGGGGGTGAGATTCAACAAATCTCAATAGCTCAAACACCTATTCAAGTAAGCAACCAAGGCATATAAGCATATCAAAGAACACAAGCATGCATCCAACATAAACAAGAATCATTCAATGCATAATTTTCATGCCATAACAACATGTCAAAACTAAGAACAAACTCTAGGGACTTTTAGTCTAGCCTCACCCTATTTTTGGGACTTTTGGATTAGCCTCACCCTTGGTCTAGGGACTTTTGACTTAGCCTCACTCACTCTTGAGATGTTTGGCCTTGTCTCTTCCATTCCTAGGGACTTTTGGCTTCACATCACACATTTCAATGGGCTTTTGGCACAACCTCACCCATAAGAGCAAATTTCAAAACCAAAACATAATTCAAGAAGCATATTGGTACCAATGCAATGAAATACATCAAATGGCATGTCTCATGATACAAATACACACACAAGCATTCAATGACATTCATATAACCAAGAATGGATACAAGAAGGAGTGAGAGCTAACTTGGTGCAAAATACAAGTCTTTTTCCTTGGCTAATCTCCTCCCCTCATGGTCACACACTTGCAAATAGATGGAGTTTGATTTCTTTAGCCTAGACACAACAAATAGGATCCAAATTATACTCTTGAAATAAGCCTTAGCATTAGACACATGCTAAAGAAGCACACTTGGTTCCATAGTTGCATGAACTTGCCTCACCCATTTTTTAAGAGCTTTGGACTTAACCATTGATAAATACTAATTTCTATATTTTTTATCCACATTTATTATTGATTTTAATGATCAATTTGAGCTTAATTGGATTTGTTATGCAATATTTGAATTTGTGGTTAATTTTGGAAAATAATACAATTTTGAATTAATTAAGAGAATTTTTGGATTTAAATTTCTAAGATTCTATGTTCCAAAATTCTTTGATGATTAAATATTTTCAAACCTTAAAACATTTTGTGCAGAATTGTTGAGCAATTAAATTATGAAATTAAGGTAGATTAAAGGAAAAGATTGGAGCATAATTCCCATTAATTTTTGAATGGCATATTTGTAATTAATTAATTAGATCTCCATTTCCTTATTTGCTGGCAGAAAAATCACGTGGAGGGCTGCTGCTTCTTTTACCTTCTGGCTGCATCAAGACTACATGATTAGCAAGGTTCTTACGTGGAATGAATGAGCACGTCGCAGCTGGAGAGAGATGTGCATGGAAGATTCAGAAGCCTCGAGCAGCAGAGAAGAAAAGCAAGCCACGAGCTAAATGAGCCAAGAGCAAACAAAATACATGCATGCAGAAATGGAGAAAGCAAATGAAGAACACAAGAAGCATGTGAAGGAAAAGCCATGTGGAAAAAGCTTGAACTCGAGCAAAACATGAACCAGCTGAGCACGTGGATTGGCACAGGAAAAATGTGTGAAGAAGCACAAAAGATATGGGTTTAATGAGTTGGGAATCTAGGCAGAAATACGAGGTAGCTCATGTGAAGAGAAGGAGCAATGTGGGCTGGAGTTCAGGCGAGAAACAAGGAAGCTCGAGCCTGCATGGAAGAATATGCTTCTGGTTGAGGAGGAGAAAAAAGGGCAGCAGCTCACAACTCGAAGCAAGTAAAAAGCAAAGTAAAGAAGCTCCAGAACATACAGAAACGTGAGCTAAACAACGCTGGACTGGGCAAACGCTGGAGATGCAGAAGAAGTAACGCTGAGCAGAGCAAAATGACGTGAAAAATGCATGCAGAAGCTACGCTTTTAACACGTTAAAAATGAGCTGGAACGAGCTGAAACAGAAGGAGCAAAACAGAGGTTCAAACAAGCTGAATGAAGAGCTGCAGATCGAGGAAGAGAAGCTCGATGATTGGTTCTACGTAGAGCAGATGCATGGGAGAACTAGTTGCAAGCAAACAGAAGGAGCTGAACAAACCAAGCAAGCCACAAACAGAAGCTATGTGAATGAGCTGAAAAACAGAGCATGAAACAGCAAGCTAAGCATGTGAGAATTTATTGAAATAATAAGCTGGAAATTAGCTACAGAATTGCATGGATTAATGAGGCAACCAACTCGAACTGCTGGTTTGAAGAAGCTGGACGATGCTAATGCTGGAAGAAACAAGAAGCTTGAAGGCGCTGATGCTAGAAGCTCACATGAAGAGGCTTTCACGTGCAGAATAATTAATGAAAAGCAGCAGCATGGAATTATATTAGAAACGTGATTTCAGCATGCAAAGCTCACGTGGTGTTAGTTAAATAAAAGAGTCACATGAACAGCAGCAAGTTAAAGCGTCCAGAAGCATTCCAAGGAGGATTCATACATCATTCACGCCTCTCACAGTCCAGCACAGCCACGCCTCTGAATTATCACCAGAGTTTGCTCCATTCACGCCTCAAACTCTCAGCAAATTTTTGCCTATATATAGATGCATCCATTCATCAAGAATAGGATGCTTTTTGAACGAGGAAGAGGAACAGAAAAGGGTGGTTTGTAAAGAAGAAGAGGAGAGCCAGGGAGAACATCCAGGGAGCAGTTTTTCTTCGTGATTTATCCATGGCTAATCCCATCAACTCTTCTTCAATAAAAACCTCCATGGCAGCTTGAATTAATCATGGTGGCTAGCTGAAAATTGGAAGCTCCCAGATGAAGATTTGAGTTATATTCTTTCCTACAAAATTGGATAATTATTCCTTACTATGTCTTTTAATTTCCAGCATTAAATCTTTGATTAATTTTACTAGGTTTAGTTAATTGATTTAGGAATTTAGTTGCTGAAATTTTATTAATTTGTTTTATGAATTGAATTTGATTTTGGAATTTTGATTTTGATCATCATATGCTTATAAAAAAAAAATTCCAAAATTAATGTGCAAATTTGCTTTCAAATTCCTCTTGATTTTGGGTTAATTGATACAATGGTTATTGGATTAATTAACTAGAAATTGTGTGCAATTAAAAGTTTGAGGAATTAATTAATCTAATTGGTAAATTAGTATCCTAAGTAAATTGTGCATGTGCTTGAATTTGGTTAAAGTGTGTTCTTGTTCTTAATTCAATTAATTAGTTATTCAAGGATTCTTGTGGTTGCAAATTCCTTGTATAATTAATAAATTGAGTCTTGGATGGTTATTCAAGAATCTTTATAAGGAATACACTAAAAAGCAAGGAATTAATTCCAAATTTTGGTAAACTAAATCAAGGGCAAGGATAATTGAATTCTAGGGAGTCCAATGCAAAGCTAGCTACCATATTCTCTTAATTGTTCATCTCATTTAGTTTTAAAGTCTTTTGATTTTCGTCAAATAAATTTAGTTCAATTTAATTCTAGCATTTCAACCCCAAATTAAGTTTCAGTAGCAATACTTAGAATAACCTTTCCATAAACAAATTAAGGCATAAACTCCAAGGGAGATGACCTAGGATTGCACCATTAACTATAAAAAATTCATATCGCTTCCTAGTTTTATTTGAGATTGAACGACACAATCGTCAAATTTGACGCCGTTGCCGGGGAGTTTAGTTTCTTATTTGTTTGGAAGGCTTTCTTAGTATTGCCTTATTTTTTGCTTTATTTTTATCCTATTTTCCTTTGTTTCGAATTTGGAATTGGATCATTCGGTTACTTAATCTGATTTTGCTACTTGTTGGAATTTTTGTTTGAAATATCCAGAAAATTTTCAAACTTTGTTTTCCAAGGTTTTTGGGTGTTTTGAGCAAAACTAATAGTATAGCTATTAGGTATACCATTTTTTGGCCAAATTCCAACGTTTTAAACACTTTTTCTAATTTTTTAGTATTTTCTCGATTTTTCTAAGATTTTTCTAATTTTTCTAGATTTATTTTTATTGGGAGCCCATTTTATTTTTAGGAGACTCTTTGCTATGTCTCAACCAAGCTCATGGGTTCTTGACTCATCCTCACCATGGTGAAGAGTTCTTGGCCTCTTCACACTCAAGCAAACTCAACAAATATCATACATTCATTTAAAAACATAACATGACATCATGAAATCATGACATATAAGATCATGCTAGCATACTTTTCATGACTTGAAAATACTTTTACACATATTCTAAGACAAGCTAAACATACATCCATGCATGAGAGAAAGTGGAGAGAGCTACCTTGCACACAATCACACACTTTTTCCTCGGATTTCAAGCCTCCTCTTTCAGTCACACACCCACAAGCTTATGGAGATGGTTTCTCTTGGCCTTATTTTTTTACTTTTTCTCACTTGAATCTTGTGTTCTTTGAGCTCCTCTCTTCAAATCTGAATTTTCCCTTAAATTTCTTTCTTTTTCTTGATTTTTCTCCTCCTTTTCTTCCCCTTCTTGTAAGCCTAAGAGAGCAGATCATATTCTATATTTTGGGCAGAAATTTTGTGCTTAAGAAGATGGGAGAAGAAAGGGGAAGTGTGTGGGAGCTTCTAGAAACACACTTTTTTCAAAAATTTCAATTTTGTCCTTTCGTAATGGCAATTTCGTTTCAGCTTTGTTTTAGCTCCTTTTTGAGAACTGTCTTTTCCATTGTAAAATTTAGGTTCTCAATTTAATAAAATGCCTTTGGAATCACTCAATTTAGAGCTAAAATCTTACCGAATAAACCGATCAAAGTTTGGGTCAACCGACATTGAAAAACATCCACCGGAGGGGATTTAACTGTCCCAGGGCTTTCCATAGTTTTCAGGGCCTTTGAGAACCCTGAAGAACTCAAAAATTTCATTTAAAAAACTATCCTATGTGAATTCCAAAATTTGCTCAAAATTATAAAAATGCCATTACGTTTCATAAGCTTTTCGTAAGAAATTGTTTCTTCATTCTAGCTCTGTTTTTCTTTTCATCTGAACCTAGGATTCTCATTTTTAAGAGTCTAGAATGCTTCCTAAATTTTTTGGGACCTTAACTACTTCATTTCAGGGGACTTCCTTTTGTGTCCGGTGAGTTCCATTCATTAACGGAGAAATCGTACGTTACATTTCTCACATTTTCTCTCATTTTCAGAGGACTGGATATTACAATTTGCGCCCAAGAAGTTTAGTTTTGGAAGCATTGCATTAAGGAAAAATAAAGCTTTTAGCTAAGGTGACTTTAATGAATATTACTTTGCTCTTCTTGCTCTTCATTTTAATCTAAGTAATTTCTAAAATAGTGGTGATTTTTTATTTTGATGATGGAATATAGTGAGCTCTAGGTGTGGTTTTGGTGAGGAAGTGGATTAGGGATTTGAAGTCAGGTAAGTTCTCCATCAACCAGGTTTCTTGCATGTTGTTTTCAAGTGAAGTTTCCATTGATGCTCTATTTCTTGTTTGGCTATGGGGTGTTTAATGAAAGAGAAGATGAAAGCTTGAAATTCAAGTTATTGATGCTTATGAGAGGGAAGATATGGTGTGTTGGAGGTAAATTCTTTTATAACTCAACTTTTAACTTTTGACTTTGTAAGGAATTACACTTAGTTGTTTTTCTTTGGTTGGGTGACATATAGGAGCTTTCTAGATTGTTAAATCAAATGCTTATGAAATTAAAGGCTATTAGTGAGCTTAATAACTAAAAGCTAGGATTTGATAAAGTAATCTCCCCTTTTTGGATCTTATAGAAAGAGGCATTAATGTTTGTTTTATGGCTAGTTAGATAAAAATTGTATCATCAAAGAGAAGGAAAGTTATCTTATGAAGGGAAAATTAGGAAGTCACAGATTGAATTCTTGAAGTATAAGAAAGGCAGAAGTAGAGTGGTAAGTAATTCCACTATACTGGTTCTTTGATGATGAGGCTTGAAACAAGAATTAGGAATTCAATATTATGTGTTTTCTTACACATGACCAAATGAATGAAGTTGAATGGAGGACTTAGTATTGTTGGAACTTAAATAGTGGAAAAGGGAAGTCTCAGTTGAGATATCAAAAAGTTGAGCTTGGTATGTACATGTTAGACTTAGTGCCTACTAATTGCAAATGACTAGAAAGAGTTCCTATATATTCTTGATTAAATTGTATGTATGGTGTTTAGATTTGTAATATTCAATATTTTGGCACTATACTAAATGAAAGTTATTATTTTTTTACTAAGGTAAACTCTCATATCAAAGTAAACCAGATAAGGAAAAAGAGTAAAAGCCCAATTAGAGAAGAAAAATGGACTAAAAAGTCAAGTTCTAGGCCCAGAAGAAATAATAGTAATGAATCTGATAGTACATTAGAGATAAATTAGAAAAAATTAATATTTAATATGATAATGAGAGAGTAAGATATTTTCCATCTCAATATGGCTAAATGAGGTTAGCAGAGTAGCTAAGGTGAATAAAATTGATCAAAACCCTAATGGCACACAAAATGAAAAAACTAGTACTCAAATTATAATTAAATTGTTTTAAGCTATTTTGAGCCACTACAAATCCAGAGAATGATTATATGAGTACATAAGATCTTAAAATATCATATGCTTCAGAGTTATCCAGAAAGATTGAGTTTTTTAGGTAGAATATGAGTGAAATGAATGTAGTGGCAATGTAACACCATATTTATTTAGCCTATCACATTTCATTTCAAGCTCATTACCTTGGCCAAGCACAATTTCTCAAAGAAATACCATTAAAATAATAGAATATTTTTACGTTATGTAACAGATAAAATTTTCATTTCATGTCCTGTGAAACATATGAACCCATCCATCTTATTCTCTCTATTTAATTACATACATAAAACTCAAAATCATCTCAAAATGTGGCCAACAACTCAAGCTTATAACATATATACATAAAATATTACATAGCTGTCTCAGGTTCTACTACCAACTTCTGAGTGCCAATTTTGAAAAATCATAACTAAATCTAGAAAAATAAAAACCATGTACACTATACCATTCTAGAAAGCTATAGATGTCAACTCTATGATAAAAATAAGTTAAACTAAAACAAGTGCATCTATCTACTAAAAATTGATGGAATAATACATAAACTCAATTGGCACCATTGGTACTGACATAGAACTTCAAAAATTCATATCTCTCTGCTCAGACATCCAATTGGGCTGATCTCAGTAGCCATAGAAATCTTGTCATGTCTAGTTTATTGCTGTAAACTTTCATGAGTATTGGACACCATTTGGCTCTTGAATAACACAAGAGAAGAAACTAACCATATGAATAGTAACTATACCAGAATAGTAGAAATTTGGCAACTTTGAAAATTGATAATTAATTCCATAGAGCTCTAAATAATTGATCTTTAGCTTCCTAAAAAGCTCCAGATGAGATCTATATACATACTAAATTTCATGAGAAAATTCGTTCATTTGGTCAGATTGTGCCATAGGGTTGCAAATTGGTCCATTTATACTTCTTAAAAGGTCACAAAAGGTTCAAATTTGCTTCCAAAGCTTTCATGGCTACTTGAGCACGTGGGAAAGCTTCAAAATGGTCTATTAAACATGTCTCAAAGGTCTATAAACCTAGATTTCACAAACTCACTCTCCCACTCCACGGTATACACAAGAACATACATGCTTCATCTTGTCATTCAATGTCAAAAAGTTGCTATATCATTCACATGGCATCAAATCTCATATACACATCAAGTATCTAGGTAATTACACAGGTTCAAATGGTTATACAACATATTCATCATAAGGTTACATCATATGCCATCAAAATGGTTATAACTAGAACAAATAACATATTTCTTTGTCAATCTCTTTCCTTCAAACTTGGTGGCTCCCATTCTTTGGTTCACTTGGTCCACCTAACACTTCTTAGGTTCCTTGTCTTGCTTAGGCCGAGACACACCCATGATTATGGACCCATGGAGTTTTGTAAGTTTTCTCTAAGAAGTTGGCACATGTGAGGCTTTCTAGGTATTTTGAGAACCCATATATACTCTTAGACAACTAAAATTACCACTAGAAAGTCTCTTACTTATCAAGGTGCAACAAAATCTCTAGGTTTTGCATCTTGAATTCTAATGCTTCTTTTTCAATTCCAATCACATATTCTTGTTTCCCACACTCTAAAAGCTAGGTTTTGGTCAGAACTCACTCCCTCTTAGGTGTTCTCTATTTGGCTGAAACTCACTCAAAGGGGAACAAAGAGAAGAAACCAAGAAAAGCCATGAAGTTTACCATGTTTCTTAGCCTTTTCAATAGCTCTTTCGTTTGCTACAAGCTTCTCCTTCAAATTCTAACCTCCTCCCTTTGAACAAGTCCCAAAATGGTCCTAAATTAAACATTAAAAAGATAAGAAAAGAGATGTATAACACCTTAACTTCTAGCTCATACCCATCATGCCTTACATACTCATATACACATCTAAACATACAAGGAGGTTATTTACCCTACCTTATTGTTCATTTTACATGGCATCATGCATGGGTAGATGCTCTCTTTAGTGTCACATGGACCGAGTGAGCTCTTTCTATGCATCCTTACACTTAATTACACTATTAAGGCTTATTACAATCCCCAAAACGTGCTTAAAACTCATGGAAAGCAAAAAGGGATATGAGACATGCAATTTCGTTCTTGACAGATTTGGCCTCATTTCTGGGCAGAGTTTGAAAATTCAGAACTAAATACAGAAAAATAGAAAGCACATGATCTCGGTCATTCTAGAAATCTTAGGACGTCTACTTCATGCTAAAAATATGTCGAAGTCTCAATATCTCACATATCATGCGTTTGACATCCGAGATCGTCCACTGGTCAGAGGGGGTTCTGTTACTGTCACAGTTTACTGATATGGAATTTGAAATTGTCTAACTAATTCCACAAAAATCCAATACCTTCAAATGATACCACTATGGAAAGATGTGGATGTTAACTAGAGAGTAAAAATGTCCCCAGATCAATTCATCGAACTAAACGCCCGGAAACCGATGAAACAGTACCTCGGGTCTGGTAGCATGACTGATTCTGGGCTGGAACTTCGAAATTTCATATCTTCCTCTCTAGACCTCTAAATGAGGTGCTTTCAGTTCCTACAAGTCACTGTGACTATCTAGTTTCTGTGTATAAAATTTCGTAGCCATTGGACTACGTTTGCCCCTCGGATGACACGGTTTCTAAACTGACCAAATGAACAGTGTTTTCTGAAATCCGAATTTCTGATGCCCACTTTGAAAAATCATAGAATATGCTATAGACTTCCAAATGACTTGATCTTTAGCTTTCCAAAAAGCTCTAAACAAGATCTAGTCACATGTCAAATTTCAAAGCAAGAAGAGGTCATTTGGTTAACTCTTGACATCAAGTGCAAAAAGCCACTTTCTTGGCTAAAAATGGGGCTCATGGGGTCCAATCTTAGTTCTTCTACCTCTATGACTCTTTGAGTACATGAGAAAGCATCTATAGGGACCATCAATCATGGCTCAAGTGTCTAACAACCTAGATTGGAGAAACTCACTACCCCATGCCCACTTAATTGTTCATGTGGCCTATACTAGAATCATACTTTTCTTAATCAAAACTTACTTCTTCATTCATCATGGTCTCATTCTCATATATACATCATACATACATTAATTTACAAACATTTATAGATGCTACATCATATACATCATTTATTTACATCCCTTGTCTTATGTACAAAATAGTAACACAAGAGGCTCTTTACAAATCTTCATTAATCTCCCTAGCTTCAAGCTTGGTGGCTCCCATCTCTAGCCTCACTTGGTCCACCTAGCATGTTTGGATGGTGGAGAGGGAGGGTGAGATTCAAAGAATCTCAATAGCTCATCTCTCATTCAATCATACATATATAGCATGCAAACAAGTCTCACCATGTATGTATGGCATGTTAGCATATAAAATTCATAATGAAAGCATTTGCATTATGTGAATTGGCCATGCATAAAAGAAAAACATCCTCAACATGTGAGTAGGCCATACATATATATATAGAAGCTTGCCAAGTACATGGATTAGCCTCACCCACTCACTTGTGGATTTTGGACTTGCCTCACCCATTCTTAAGAGGTTCTTAGACTCAACCCTTACTCTTTGGGAGTCAACCTCACTTTTGGGAGACTCTTTACTTTATCTCAACCAACTTGAGGGTTTGGCTCATCCTCACCATGGCTAAAGGGTTATTGGCTTTTCTATTCCTTAAGCAAACTAAAATAATCATATAAATCATCATTTCAATTCACAATGTATCATCATGCTAACACACTTCTCATAACTCATATCATACATACATACAAGTAAAACAATGTAAGCACACAATTATGCATGAAAGAAGGTGGAAAGAGCTACCTTGTTAGCTAGTCACAACTTTCTCTTTCAACTTGTCTCCTCCCTTGTGGGTTTCACAACTACTTCTAGATGGGAGAACTTCTCTTGAGCCTAACCACACAAGAAGCATGGAATTAATTCCTTAACACTTAATTCATAAGCTAGGGATCTCTTCTTATCAACCCTAATGAACATGTCAAACTAGGTTTCTTTCTCTCACTAGAATTCATTAACTATCCTCTCTCTTTTCTCTAACTCTCAAGCTCTTAAGAAGGAAAGCAAGAAAGAGAAGACTACATGACTTCTAACCTCCCTCAAGAGTGATGTCCCACTTTCCCTCTTCTGAACCAAGCTTAAGACCTAACTATTCTAACAATCAAAACCATGGAAAGAGAGGGTAAGGGGAGAAGAGTAACATACTAAGAGAAAAGCCATGGAAATCCTTACCTTTCTTGTTCTTCCTTCCTCTTTTAAGCTTCTCTCTCTCTCCTCCGCTCTTTTCTCTCTCTTAGAGTGAGCTTAAGTTGGTTACAGAGTGAAAGAAGGAGTTGAGACGCTTTAAAAAGTCAAATTCTCTATTTTCATACTTTTTCGGACTAACCCTCGCTATAGCGAGCCATAACCCTTGCTACGGCGAGCTCGAATACGTCCCAGACCCCTGCCTTCGCTATAGCGTGCGCTACGGTGAGCAACTCCCTGGTTTTTGTATGGGGTGCCCGAACTCGCTATAGCTAGAAGCATTCTCGCTATAGCTAGACCATTTCTCGCTATAGCGAACAGGTACATTCGCTATAGCCGGGCTGTAGCTAGCAAACTTAGAAAATTTTCAGCTTCCAAAAATTTTCAGCTTTTCTTTTCTTTCCTTTTTCTTTTCTCTTTTCTTTTCTTTTTCTTCTTTCTTTTCTTTTCTTTTCTGGGTTGTTACAAGATGAGAAGAAGGAGAACAAGTTTGCTAAAGGAAGGAGCATGAAATTCCATGATTTTCTTACCTTTTTCCTAAGCTTTTTCCTTCTTCCTTGGCTCTCTCCTTGTGTGTGATTCTCTATTGGTATCCCTTTTGTTTTGGACAAAAGCTAGGTCAGTTAACATGAGGAGAAGAGTGGGACATGTTATATGGAGGAAGCTTCTTGAAAATTCCCTTTTAAAAATTTCCTTTTATGTCCCTTTTTGTTGGCTTTTGTTGTTTAGGTTCATTTTAGCTCCTTTTTTATAACTGTCTTTTCTATCATAAGATTTAGGTCTTCTAACTCATAAAATGCTTTTAGGTTCACTCAAATTAGATTTAAAACCTTCCCAAATAAACTGGTCAAAGTTCAGGTCAATCGATATTCTAAAATGTAAACTAGAGGGGTTTGAACCATTCTAGGGATTCCTATGATTTTTAGAGTCTCTGAGAACCCCGAGAAACTCAATTTTCTATTTAAATATCCTTCCTTTGAGTTTTACAAAAAGTGCCCAAAATTCTAAAAATATCACTACCTTTCATCTGATTTTATTTAACTACTATGCATTGGTTTTTGGGCATCTTAAGCTTGGATCTTTGTTTTCTATTATTTAGAATTTTATCCTAATTTTAATTTGACCTCAAATCTTTCTATTTAAGGGATTATCTTTTATATCTGTCTCGTTTCTAACAGTTTCAAGAAAATTGGGCATTATATAGGACATTGTAGATAATCCATGTTTTATGATGAGACTAGATGTAAAAGCATGAGAATGTAAATGTATAGCAATTTATGGTGATATATGGGCATTATGGTAGCAAATGATATATAAGGTGTTATGATGTGTATGCATATTCTTAGATATCAAAGGATCAAATTTTGACCTAAGCCTCTTGGCATGTAATGAAATGGTTAGAAATGTCATTTAGGATGAAAGAAATGTACTCAATGTGGAAGGAACTTAATTGGATATCATATTGTCTAATTGGATACCAAATTTTGTTCTAAAAGAGGTCTAAATAACTCCAATATAAAAAATGGTCTAAATGAATTAGTGTAAGTTTAGGATTTGGCATGCAATTATAATCTTAGTAGAGATTTTTAACAAGCCAAGGGCTATAATTTTTGGAGTTATGTAGAATATTTCTTGAATTTCTAAAATTCTGTAAAATTTTCATTTAGGCCTATGATATTATTCATATGGCTAGTTTTGATATTTTGTGTATTTGAGGGATCAAATGAACTTAGATGCTTATGAAATTTTATAGTTGACATTGTAAGCTTTCCATAGCCACTGAGTTTGCATAAATCACAGTTGTTTAGTAAAAGTTATGCATTTTTTAAATTAGGGTCTGATATATGAGCCTATTATTGTTTATATGCTAAGCTAGTTACTGTTCTATTAGATTTTCGTGGGCCAAATGAGCTTAGATTGACTTGAAATTTTTACAACATATAATTCACATCTTAAGTTGTCCATAGACACCTAATTTGCATGAATTAAAGTTTGGTAGCTCAAGTTATGAATTTTCAAAGTTAGTATAGAATTATAGAACCTATGTCATTTTGGGTGTATGACTCTTCAAGGTGTCCCATGAGCTAATCATGATAAAATGAGTCTAAACAAAGTTTTTTATGATGAAAATGAATGAAGGAAAAGAAAAAACTAACTTAAACTCTTGTGACGCTATTTGGTACCTGAATAGACCGAAATTTGCTATATAAAGTATGATAATGTTGTAAATGTAATGGCTAATAAGTATAAATGGTATAAAAGATCTAATTAAGACTATGTAAGACAAGCCTCACCCATTTCCAGGAGACTTTTGGCTTCACCTCATCTATTATAAAGGGCCTTTTAGCATAACCTCATCCATCAAGAGTCAAACCAATTCCAAATGTAATTAAATGCCATGCAATTGCATATGATTATCAAGTAATCAACAATATACATAATTTACAACTACTACATACAAGCAATCTAAGACACTCAAGTAAACCAAGCATATAAACATAAGAATGGAGGAAAAGCTACCATGATACAAGAATTCCAACTAGTTCTCTTTTGTTTCTTTCTCTTCTTCCAAGGCTCTCTACACCCGTACTCCAATGAAAATTCACTTGGTTGGCCTAGACACATCAAATGAGACATAAAATCAACAATTGAACCATGCTTACACCCATATTAGCCTTATACAAGTCAATTAGAGCTTTAGGCATACATATGGCTCATTTAAATACCTTAGGAAGCAACTATTATAAATCAATTTCCTGGCTCCAAAATTTCACTTAATATGAGTTATGTGACTTTATTAGAACACATTAGAGCCATCATATGCTTGATTTGAGAAACCTAGCACCATGCTGCTTCTTTAGGCATAATTGATGTAATATCTGATTTTCTGACAATGAGAAAAATGCGAGAAACGTAATGTACGGTTTCTCTGTAAATGAATGAAATTCACCAGATACAAAATGAAGTCCCCCAGATAGAGTGATTTTAGGTCCCAAAAAATTTATGTAGCATTCTACACTTTTAAAAATGAGAATCCCAGCTCAGACAGAAAGAAAAATAGAGCTAGAATGAAGAAACAAAATGTAACTAAAGATTGACGAAACATAATGGCATTTTCATAATTTTGAGAAAATTTTGGAATTCTAATAGGAGAGCTTTTTAAATGAAAGTTTTGATTTCCCAGAGTTCTCAGAGGCCCTAAAAACCATGGGAAGCCTTGGGACAGCTAAAGTCCCTTTGGTGGACGCTTTCTAACAACGGTGAGCCCGAATTTTGAGAGGAAAGATAGTCGAGTACAATTAGAGTAAGAAAAGAAAGCCCAAGTAAAAAAAAGGGCTAAAGTGGAAACTTAAGGATCCCATGAGGAGTGATGAATAAAAATTAAAATACTTTTAAATATCAGTATGATAGGATCTTAAAGAATCAGATGACACATAACCCACTTTGCACAAAGAGCCTTATGTACTTCTGAGTTTAGCCTCAGAGATTATGAGCGATGGTTACCTGACTTAGTGAACATGTGTTTTATTTCTAGATATAGTGATCTTAGGCTTCGGTGTCTCCCAAAGATGGATCGCAGTAGATCCTAGCTAAGCATAGTGGGTTACAATAGACCCTAGCAGGGCTCTGAGAGGTCGCAGTAGACCTAGGGGTCGCAGCAGATCCCACAGAGTTACAGAGAGCCCACAGTTACAACATGATAATTCTCTAGTAAGATGATAACTTAAGATAGTTTTCCCAGATCAGTTAGTCTCAGAGACTAGTATAGTCACAGACAGTTTTATCTCAGAGACTAAAGACCCCCTGAGTCTAGTAAACCATTGCTACAGAGATATGAAAGCTTTACTCAGACAGTCAGACCACTGACTAGATCTCTTAAGAGATGAGCATAGGATGGGATAAGGAAAGCAAGAAAGTAGCTTTCCAAAGTTAGAGCCAAATGAACCACTATCCAATAAATATTAGCCCTGACTAAAGATAGAGTGATCCCTAAATGCTAGACTATGTATTCAAAAAAGGGTCAGGTGTAGTTTTTACATAAGGTAAGTGGTATAGTACGCCTCCAGTGATTGAAACTGTGAATATAGTTAGCATCCCACCAGGATTCAGCAATAGTCAATGGTAGTTGCTCTTTGATGCTAGTATGAGGAATATAAGTTAGGCCTACCAGTATTAAGATGAAGAACTACAAAATGCCTACTCTTAACTGAACAAAAAAGTAAGGAAAAGTCTCAACCTAAAGAGACAAATGCATTATTAAACTAAGAAATTAGGATCGTTAAAAGTGAAAACTCCTTAAAGGAGCTGTAATCACAGTAAGTAACCAAGATATGATGCCTATGATAGAAAGAAATGATGGGATGAGCTAGTAAGAGAGAACGCAGAGATGGACAATGGACAGTGTATTTTAAATCAATAAGTAGATAGAAATCTCCAATAGCTGTAATAATCAGAAAAATATGATGAGACTTTATGGGAAGCCATTGGGAGAGGATATAGGAGATTTGATATGAAATAAATCACCTTCCAAGATATATAAGTGAGTCCATTGAGAAGAATATTAACCCCTGCAAACAGGTTAAGACTAACTGATATGATTATTAAGCTCTCCCAAGATAGGCCTCTAGAGTCAAAAACTTCTTTCCCTTATGAGAAGAACTAGCTAGCACTTTATAATAATAGAGCCCTCATTAAGAACTAGTAATGAAAATTCGTTGGCTGAGAGAAACTTAAAAGAGTGAAATCGCTAAGAGAAGTATATAGAGCCAGGAAGAAGGGAAAGAAAGGAGTAGTTAGCCAGAATAGAAAAGAGTAAGAGGATAGATATACCCTAAAATTTGAGGACAAAATTTATTTAAAGAGGGAGAAATGTAATATCTAATTTTCTGAAAACGAGAGAAAATGCTAGAAATGTAACATATGGTTTTTCCATAAATGAACGAAATTCACCAGGTACAAAAGGAAGCCCTCCAGATAGAGTGATTTGAGGTCCTAAAAAATTTATGTAGCATTCTAGACTCTTAAAAATGAGAATCCTAGGCTTAGACGAAAAGAAAAATAGAGCTAGAATGAAGAAACGAAATGTAATGAAAGGTCGACGAAACATAATGGCATTGTTGTAATTTTGAGTAAATTTTGGAATTCTCATAGCAGGGCTTTTTAAATGAAAATTTTAAGTTCTCTAGAGTTCTCAAAGGCCCAGAAAACCATGGGAAGCCCCAAGACAGCTAAAGCCCCTCTATGGACGCTTTCCAATAACAGTGAGCCCAAACTTTGACAAATTCATTCAGGAATGTTTTAGCTCCAATTTGAGTGATTCCAAAAGTATTTTATTAAATTGGGAACCTAAATTTCATGATAAAAAAGATAGTTCTAAAAAAGGATCTAAAATGAATTAGAAATGAAAATAACAAGATGAATGGGAAAAATTAGAATTTTTGAAAAGTGGTTTTTAAACCTACCAATATATATGAGGTGCCCTATCTTCTCCTTCATTTAGCCACATTTGTTTCTGCCCTAAACCAAAAAAATACCCTAAGGATGAGGTGCATAAGAAGGAGGAGGAAGGAAGGAGAAAAACAAGGAAGAGGTATGGATTTTCTTGGCTTATTTCATGCTTTTTCTTTAGCAAACTCCTTCTCCTCTATTTCCCCCTCTTTCCTATGGCTTTGTTAAGTTCATGGATCTGTTTTAAGGGCAGAACAAAAGGGAAAATTCGGATTTGAAAGAGGAGGCCAAGGAAAGTGAGAAACAAGCAAGAAAAGCTAAGGAAACAAGGTAAAATCTTCATCCCATGGTAGCTACTCCTTCTCCCTATTTCACCCCATGTATGTAGCTGCAAGAGGGCTTGAATTTTGGGCAGATCCAAGGGTGAATCCTAGGAATTTAAGGGAGAAGAATAATAATATGCAAAGAAATTCAAGTAAAAGCCATTGATTTTCAAGATAGCAAACCTAGGGTTTCATAAGCTCCCTTGAAAATCTAATTTGATGTAATTGTTCTTAGGCCTAAATGAGTGTTTGGATGAGCTCTTGAGATCCCTAGAAGGCCCTTCATATACATCTTCCATCAAGAAAGTGAAGCAAACCCACTTGGTACTCATATGAAGCATGATTTAGGCCTAGGCTAGAAAGAATACCAAGAGGAAGTTTTAAATTGTTCGAAGCTTAATTTTAAGTCATGTATGATGAAAGAGGATAAGAGGAAGTCTTAAAAAAATTTTAGAAGCCATAGATAGTGATATGGTATCATAGGTTCAATATTATGGCTTAAAGAAGCAACACTTAGTTAGGCTCCTTGATTTGATTGTGTGATGACTCCAAGAGGTTTAAATGGAGTCAAGAATCGTAAATAGATGAAGAGAATGGATCCAAGATCATGTTTCCTTAAAGTTGCTTTATTAAGTGCAGTATGGAACCATAAAAGGGTTATATGAACCACCTATCTTTTCTAGTGAATGTATGGCCTTAAATTTAGTTCAAAAGTATAATTAGCTTCCATATGATATGTCTAGGCCAAAAGAAATGATCTCCACCTCCTTGTGTATGTCAAGTTGAGGGAGAGGACTTAAAGCTCAAAGAAAGAGTATGCTTGTAAGGCAAAGGTAGCTCTCTCCACCTTCTCTCGTGCATAAATGTGTGCTCATATTGTCTTTGGATGTGTGCATGTGTTTTTTAAGCCATGAAAAGTATTTTAGTATAATTTCATATGCCATGGTACCATGATGATGTTTTATGCATTCAACTGATGTTTTATATGCTTACCTTAGTTTGCTTGAGTATGGAGAAGCCAAGAACCCTCTAGCCATGGTGAGGATGAGCCAAGAATCCTTAAACTTAGTTGAGACAAAGTAAAGAGTCTCTTAAGAGTGAAGTTGACCCTCAAGAGTAAGATTAAGTCAAAATCTCTTAGAGAAAATGGGTGAGGCAAGTCCAAAATCTGTAAGTGAATAGGTGAGGCTAATCCACTCACTTGACGAGCCTGTGTATGCTATGTATGACTTGTTCAAATGTCAAGGATGTTTCTTGAATGCTCACACATGTCAATATGCCCATGCATGCATTTTCAAGGCTTGTATTACATACTTTATGTGTAATTGAAAGGGAGATGAGCTATTGGGATTCTTTGAATCTCATCCCCTCCTCTCCAATGTCTTAACATGCTAGGTGGAGTAATTGAGCAAGGTAATGGAAGCCACCTAGCCTAAAAAAAGAAGATTGTCATCAAAGTGTATGAAAATGCCTAGTTTTGTTTCTTTTGTAGCCATACACATGGCATATGATGTAATCCCATGATGAAATTATTGTGTAATCATTTGAATATGTGTAAATACCCATTTACTTGAGGTATGAATAAGGTTTGATGCTAAATGAATGATAATGTAGTTTTTAGGTATGGAATGGCAAGTTCAAGCATGTGAAACCTTGTGTATGGCATGGGGTGAGAGAGTGAGTTTTTGATTTCTGGGTTTATGCACCTTTGATACAAGTTTAGAGAGTTATGTTGGTGTATTCCCACATACTCAAGTGGTTATGGTTGCCTTAGAACTTGAAATTGACCATTTAGACCCCTTTGATGACACAAAATGAGCCATTTTGTAACCCAATGTCAAGATCTAACCAAATGAACAAATTTGCCCATGAAATTTGGCACATATGTCGATCATATCCAAAGGATTTTGGGAATCTAAAGAATGTAGTATTTAGAGCTCTATGAAACTAATAATGAATTTCCAAAGTTGGCATTTTTCAGCTAAACTGATGTAGATACTATTTATATGGTCAAAAACTTGGGCTATGTCAGTCATGGGCCAAATAATTTCCAATACTCATGAAATTTTGTAAAAATAAACTAGACATGATGAGCTTTCCACAGCCACTAAGATCACCCCAATCGACTTCTGAATAGAGAGATATGAATTTTTGAAATTGGAGGTTAGTACTAGTAATGGTAATCGATCTCTAGTACTATTCCATCAGTTTTCGATGGCTAGAAACCTCTGTTGTGGTCTAGATTTATTTTTAACACAAAATAGACATCTTTATATTTCTAGAATAGTATAGTGTGCTTAATTTTGAATTTTTTAGAATTAGTTATGATTTTTCAAAAGTTAGGCACATAATCTAGAATTCTACCCAAGACTGCATCAGTGAATTTTGTGTATCTACTCCCTTTGCTTGAGGTATAGGCCACTTCTTGAGCTTGTTATGAGTTGTGTTTGTGTATTTAAATATGAGGATGAGATGGATAAGTCTATATGGCCCATAAGACACTAAATGAAAATTTTACTCATGACGAAATGCAGCTTTATTCATGATTTCCAATGTTATTATGTTACATCCTATAGAACTAGGATGAGGAAAGGTATGGAAATTGCATTAGTTGAGTCATAGAATTATGGTATTACAATTGAACCTTACATTTTTAACTTTCAAAATAAGGATTATAAATTCATTCTAATGGTTCCTTTAGTATTTATAATTCATATCCAGACCACTTATAACCTTGGAATCATTGAAAACTCTTCTTAGGTACCATTTTCCCCTCATGGTCGAACCTATGCCCATGTGAGAGCCGAATGGAGTTTTGTGATTCTTTCAGGGATTTTTGGCACATATAGATGTTCCTTAATTTCTTTCTAGTTTAATTATAATCTTACATGGCTTGAAATACCTTTCTAAGGTTTCAAACTTTCTAAGGTGCAATCAAAACTCTAATGACTCCATCTTGCATTCTATAGCCTTTCAATGGATTCTCTTTGTCCCATATTAATCTCTAGATCCTAAACCCTTATGTCCATTGAGTTTTGGCCCAAAACCAATTCCTTCTATGGTCTCCTCAGGTTGGTCAAACTATAAAGAGCAAAAGAAGCAAGGAAAGAGTAAGTTTCTTGTATGGTAACTTAGCTTGTTTGATTGCTCTTGGATTTGTGCTTCTTATGGCTTAATTTGTTTCCTTGAACTCTTTCCTTTTGCCAAGTGATCAACCACCAAGATGGTCCTTTCAAGGAACTAAAATCATTTATGGAAAGGGCTCAAAGAAAAGAAGAAAGTTTTTAACTACCATGAGATGAAAAATAGCAAATCTTTTTACCTTTCTTACCTTTTCTTCCTCCTCCTATTCCCTTCTCTTTGTGCACCTATGAGTTTTGAACTAGAAGCAATAAGGTCAGTTATGAAGGTGCTAGAGTGGTGTGGCACATATAAGAAGGAAAAGGGGTGATTTATAACAAATGCAAAAATTCTTGTTACATCCTGTGATTTCATTTCCTCCGTTTGATCTTATTTTAGATCCTTTTAAGAACTTTCTTTTCCATTAAAAAATTAAGGTTTTTTGGTTTATTTAAGCATTTAATTTCAAATTTATGGGATTCAAAACAACTTAAAATAATTTAGTCAAAATTTAGATCAACTGACAATCTAAATTACATACTAAAAAGGTTTAGGCTATTCTAATGATTCCCATGATTTGTAGGGCCTTTAAAAACCCTAGTGAACTTAATTTTTTCATTTAAAACTTCTTTCTTTAAATTTCTAAAATTTTGACTGAAATTATCATTTTGTCACTACAATTTCGGTTCCTTTTGTTAAGTTATTTTAACTTTGATTTTGGGTCATTCTTGATTACTTACCCTCATTTCTAAATGCTTAAATTAGCAAATTATCCTTAATTTACCTCAATTTATTCTACTTTGAGGTCCCCTTTCATTAACCAACTAGTTCTAATTTACTTCTTTTTTAGTTCTGACTGCCATTCTCTTACCCTGTGAATCCATTTTAAATATTTTATTCCACTATTTATGAACTATTTTAGTAACCAAAATATAGAATATTACACTTATATGCTTTAGTCCCATTACTATGAATTATGTATAATTGAAATACTATGCAATGGAATAAATTATAACTTTTTCTAAAAAAACTTTTTGCTAAGGTTTCCCCTTTTCATTTAAGGGTCTCAACCTTACAAAGGTCTCAATTTATAGTCCTATCTATCTATATTATCCATTTTTGAGATAAATTATCACTTTAGGGTTCAATTAATAGCTAACCCTTTTAGGAAATTTTTACATACATTTACAACTCAATGCACGACATACACTCAATAAAATATCTAATCATCAACCATAGGTACAATATTATATCATTTCTTTCATAAATCCCAAATTGTATACATATATGTTAAACTCTCAAAATGCATTCATAATTCCCTTGATAGATCTTTAACCTTCCCATAATCATTGCTTTCCTTTCATCTCTACTAGTCTCTTCACCTGGCATGGGTTAATAGAAATGAAAATATGGAATGAGATTCTAGGAAGAATTTTAATAACAGCCTTCACACTCAATGAATACATAAGTCACTTAAGCATAAGGGTACAAGCATGCATAAAATATACCTTATAACGTACTAAAATTGGTATAAAACATAATCAATGGCCATGACTTTTGAAACATTATACTGGTTTGTGCTCTACTTCGATAAAAGTTACTATGCTCAATCCCCCTTTAGGCATACTTATGCCATAAAGTTCACTCTCGCTATAATACCATAATAATATAGCTCATCTCATTCCTTATCTAAACTCATTTCCAAGAATTTCATAAGTTTCTAAGGAAAGGGCAATAAAAATAATGAATAAATTTGCGCCA
Source organism: Erythrophleum ivorense (assembly GCA_026724425.1). Taxonomy (NCBI): domain Eukaryota; kingdom Viridiplantae; phylum Streptophyta; class Magnoliopsida; order Fabales; family Fabaceae; genus Erythrophleum; species Erythrophleum ivorense. The sequence continues at coordinate 884,575 of JAIUCV010000347.1, forward strand.
CGTAGGGGATGAATTTTTCATTCGGTGTCCCAAGGACCATATAAACTCATTCAACTCATTCTCATATTTAATTATACAAATACAAATCAAAACCATCTAATGAAGTGGCCTAGAACTCATGCAAGTGAAAAGAAACACATAAAATTCCAAAGTGTAGCCTCAGCCAGAATTGCATATTTTTTGTCACAAACTTTGAAAAATCATAACTAATTCTAGAAAATTCAAAATGATGATTTATTTACCATTTTGGAAATCTACAGATGTATAATTTATGATAAAAATAATTCTAGGTCATGGAACATCATGCAGAAGACGTTTGACATTTGAAAAGCAACCAAGGTCTTAGCTATCTGGGCTGCTGTCATAGGTTACTGTCATAAAGTTTGGAAATTTATAACTAATTCTAAAAAAACAAAAT